>WTSP01020500.1:21509-33686 GCA_025331215.1 Actenoides lindsayi
CTTTTCTTGTTATCACTATTAGACACAGAATTAAAAAGTGAGACTAAAAGGCGGATCTAAGATCTTTAATAAAGACAATTATTAGAATAACTCTACTATGAACACTTGCGTTTTGAAACATTAACTCTCAAGACTCAACAGAAATCCTTCTTTGATGACTCAGTGCTACCAACATCTAATATTTTACTCAAAATCTTATTTTTCTGTCATGTCTGTTCAAAACCTGTCAGAGCTTGCTGTGACAGTCCAGTGGCTGGCACTATGTGCTGTGGCTATGGCAACCTTGGTTCAAATCTGACTTACAGCAAGAGGGGAACATGTGTTTTTATGCTTACTTTTCAACAGCTTTTAAAATAATTATGCAACTTTGAATGTCCTTTCACCAGATTTTCCTCCATCACTAGGCACAGCATTGAAAACAGAAAGACGATCTGTGGACAAAAATTAATGTATATTTGAACATAGATAATGACCAAACAGACAACAACAAAAGATTTCCACACTAGACTGCAACTGCCCAAAGGAGTAGGAATATTTCTCTGCCACTGTAATATTTGTGCCTGTCTTCTGCACATAACTTGTCTGTCAGCAGCCCCATTTTTGTTTGGGGAATACCAGGGCATGCTACAATAATAGTGGTCACCCTGGCATGAAGGTCAGCCCATGGAACATTATAGCCAGTCCACACTAGGTGGCAATGCTTACACAGCTCTGTTAGAGGGGACAGAAAGCACAAGATAGTGGACACATCCTTTGTAGCTTGCCGTGATCGTATAGTGGTTAGTACTCTGCGTTGTGGCCGCAGCAACCTCGGTTCAAATCCGAGTCACGGCACAGAGGAGAGGGAACTCTTTTAGTCCTCACTTTTGGAAGCCCTGACACTCATGCCAGTAACTGCTGGACAGGACTTGGTGTCTGAGGCACAATAAAAACAGATGAGAGGAAGCAGTAGCTGCACAAAACAAGTTAATGTAGCCCATTGCTACCTCATAAAGTAGTTGACATTTTTTGCACCATAGGGTTTTTTGTCTCCTTTTGTGTGATTTCAAGCAGTTCACACAGATTTGTGCTGAGGTTCTCTGGGACATTTTCACTGACTTCATTCTGCCAGTTTTTTAACATACCTCCTTTCTCTCTCCCAGTTAAGACTGATTTCTTTCTATGATCTATCCCAAGGGATGACTCACTACAAAAAGAAAATTCCAGATGATTTTTTCAGGAAAGAGCAGCAAAAGAAGCATAGAATTACATTAAATTAATTTCTTAATTGTAAGACTCTTTAGTGTCTCTGTTCCAATAATGATGCACTTATCAGGCCAGTAATCAATAGCAGCAAAGAGGAGACATCATGTCTAGGTCTGAAATTTGATTAAAGAGGAGTAAGGCTCTGCTGGAAATGCAATGCTGTTTTGGTGGGCAGGATTCTGCCAAGAGGGTGGGACATGGTCTGACATGATTCTCTGTTTATCTAAGCACCATTTACTTGTCCTGCTTTACTGACTGGTGGGTGTGGCTGTTTAATGTGGCACGGTGCTAGGGACCAGTGGTTTTCCAGTATGGAGACAGGAGGTAAGGAAGTTAACTGAAAAGCACAAGGAAAGAAATTTTCGAGAAACACTCCTGAGTACCTACAGATAGGCACTTCATATGCTTATTGAGCCATGCAGCAACACGGTTCTACTTCTGATTTGCTTTTAATTGAAGATGCTCAAAAATGTATTTGTGAACTTCAGATCACATGACCAATTCTAATTTAATCATTAGATAGGTATGCATTTTGGCGACTGAAGTAAAAACTCATTTTGACCAAAAGATTTTTTTGTACATAAGCATGCAGCCTGACTACAAGTCAAAAGAAGCTGGGGATTGAAAAGGAGAAAGCAACAAATCTCATTCATGGGAAATGGCTGTGTGTTTCTAACAGTTGAGGCTGGAACCTCAGAAGTTTTTCTTATGGAAGACAGTGTTTGTTTTTCTGAAGTCAAACGCTATTCAGGCATCCAAACACAGGCTTCCCAGCTCTTGGCATACTTTTTCCAGGTGTCTGTACAGGGCTCAGTAAGGAAGCAAGACTGTATTGAAATTATTTAGATGAAAACAGAATGATTTTAATGCAGGACTCACATAACTATGAAGACCAGCAAGGAATATTTAATTCCATTAAACCCCTCAACAAAACAAGAAATAAGATGGACAGTATGGTGAAAGAAAGTGGTTCAATAGCTGGTGGATCAACCTTAAATATCTTTCTAGAATTCACACTTTTGTCTCTCTGAAAAACTCAATATTTCATATATTAGGCCTTTTGGATTTCTATTGCAATTATTTTTCAAGTTTGGCTCTTACAAAAAAAACCCTTCAAAATGTGTTTCTGAAGAGAATTTCCATAATATGCTAGTTATCTTACTGTTGCTTTAGCTAAATGATTAAAACTTTTCTTTCTCAAATGTAACAGTAAAGCACTAATTTACCCCATGTGGTTTTAATACAAATACCTTCATGCTTATATCATAAAGAAGTTTTCTTCACTGTGCCAGTGCAAAGGTCAGTACACCTTCTCGCCTTCAGCTGCATGGTGAATAATAGCAACAGTGCAGATTCCAGAATAAACATTCTGCTATGCCAGATATTCCTAAAGAGTATACATAGCCCTGCTACCCCCAAAAAAATACAGTTCTGGAGAGTAAAATAAGAGGTTAGCTGCTCATGCCAGAGAACAACAACAACAAAATATTATTCTGAGAGTCTCAAAGCACAAGATCTAAACTGGGAATGCAGAGATCCACGAGAAAGAAATTGCCAGAAACAGTGCAGTGGTTACGTTGGTGGCTCCATGCACAGCTCTCAGGTGCAAGAGGCACACACGTGATGGTTTAGCAGAACAGTGACACTGATTATGTTAACTTTATGGACTGTGTTCTAAGCAAAAATTTTTGATATATTAGCATGGAATGTTGAATCTATGTTTTCTTCTCAAAGAGAAAAAAGTTTTAGGACACTGTGTTTTGGGATTCCTTTGGATAGAGGTTTTGTTGTGATGAAGAAGATATTCCTTTAAAAGGAGTGTGAAAAAGTGTCATCTGAGTTGTATTCAGTGCAGAGAAAACATATACATTTCTTTATAAAAGAGTGGAGCAAAAAGTTGTAAAACATTAAGCACATGAATGACTTTCAGAGAGCCTTGAGAAAGAGATATTTTTGAGATGTGTTTGAATCTAACTCAAAGAGCTGATTTTGCTTCTGTGATATTTCAAAAGAAGAGGACACATCAATAAAGTTTTTAGAATAGAAAAATGGGAATTCAGAATTCAAGAGACGTAAAACCAGACAGCTGGTTTTTTGGTTGGTTGGTTGGTTTGAGTTTTTTGTTTGTTTGTTTGGTTGGTTGGTTGGTTTGGTTTGGTCTGTTTTTTTTAAGCAGCATGAAAGATTATTTCAATAGTTTTGAATATTTGGTAGTTCTGAAGTTGTGATGAAGAAGTGAAACTAGGCCCTACTCAGCAGTTTCAAATGTAGTGCAGAAAGTTGTAGGATTCAAACATGAGCCAAAGCTTAACCCAAAGTGGTAGGAGTTGAAAGCTTCAAAACTTGACCACAGACTTCACATGTGTTCCAGTACAGCTCACTCCAGTGCTGTGAGTGACTGCTAGAGGTTTACAAATAAGAAGCCATGAAAGTAAGACCTGCCTTCTTTTAAGAAACACTAAAGACAAATTATGAGAAAGGCTACAGAACTGCAGCATCAGACATCGTTTAGGCAGTTATGTTTACACATCAGGCTGAGGAATCTCCCCAGCTGCCAAATTTTCCCCAATTACTACCCATCCTGCAATAATACCCTGTAAACTCAGAGCTGAATTTCCAGAGGTAAAATCATCCCACCTGTGAAATTAATTCCTGGCATTCTTCACTAAAGCACAACCAGCTATTTAAGCTTTCAGGAGTTCTCTTTACCACAGAAGATCTCCTTTCAAAGAGTTCTCTTGACCAGAGCCCTTTGAAAGGATTTCAGAAGGGACCTATAAAAGTTTTAATATGAGCTGCACTCCTGTAAAGAGAATGAAAAACAGAATTATTTTTATTTGATGACTGCAGATTCAAAACAGCCACTGCTTTCTATCCTGCTCAACACCTGATATGAACTTCAGACAGCATACAGCCAACTCAGTTGCACTCATGAAAAATGAAGGAAGTAGAAGAGAAATCTACATCAAATTCAGTTAATATTTCAAAAGTTTTTCAAGTCTTTCTGTTTAGTGTTGCCTTCTTAACAACTAGATGTTTTTCTCCATGGCTTAAAAACACTAGCAGTTTTAAGCCTAATCAACAGCTACTGTTAAAATACAGTAAAAAGATATTAATCTCTTTCCAAGCACTGTTAATGGGTACATCCTATTCGTTTCAGTGCCAAAATGTGAATTAAGTATGTTGGGGATATGGAGAGAGACACCTCTATGTCTTAAAGGTTTTACATTCTACACAGAATGGACCATGCACAAGAACACCTGCAAGCGCAAAAGGACAAAGAAGAGCTGCAGAGAAAGGCATACACTCTCTTTTCCTGACTTTTTTTGAAAAAACTACTCCTCATTTTCCAGAAGATGAACTTGCTTCATAAAGGCAGAGAAGGCTGCTGAGGTGAATTTCTCTCTGGTCTTCAATTTGCTCTTAGAAAAAAACCAAAAACAGAGCTTCAGAAATAGATTTATGTAAACCTGTATCCTCAATCCAGGTTTTGAATATTTTGAACATATTATTATTAGACCATGGTTTCCAACTGGAAAAGTGTTATCTGGACATGTCTGCTAGAAATGAAGACCCACATATTTCAGAATCATACAGGCAATTCTTTGTACAATTCAAGGCTCAAAATCCATTCCAGGATTATATCTCTGTGTTTTCTAGTCTGCAATCCTGTTATCCTTGGAAACTGTTTTATTCTAAAGCTTTTGTTTTCTTTTTCCCTAATGTGAAGGGAAAATCGATAAGTATTTTCTCAGGAAATGTAATGCTGAGAGCCACTTGCACTTGCCTGTTTATGTTCCAAAATGAAGTTGGGTTTTAATTTTGATTCTCTTCTGAGGAGAACAAATAACTGCAGGGGGAATTGGTAAGAAAGGTCTGATCATCTGCCTATGCTGTTCTTGCTCTCAGTTTATAGTGCTAGCTTTGAGATAGCGATACAGATACTGATATCCTAAATAAAGCAAACAGAATGACCACCATTTCCAGGTAAGTCATCATAAAATAAAAAAAAGGCTGACATTTTGTATTTGTGTAGTGTCCTATCAAAACTTTAAAATCATCAATATTACTATAACTAGCAATAAAGTAATACAAGGTTTCTACACTTCAGCTACAGATGAACACTGGATATGAAGAAGACAGTTCCAGGGAGGCAGAGGTCAAGCAAGGGTGAGCCTTGAGTATTTCATCAGCCTGAAGATGATGCATGTTTAGACCAGAATTTTTGGTGTGGCAAGTTTTTAATTTCTTTTATTCTTGTTTAATTCAATAGGATGCTTTGAAGAATATATGCACCTGTGAAGAGTTAATTTGGTATTTCTGGAGTTTCTGAAATCTAACACAGTAGATTACATTTCTCAGAGACTACAGCAGGTACAGAGGATGAAAGATCATCCCAGCCTCTTTTACACTAGTGCATGTTTCTAAATTGTTTTCTTTTGGGAAATCAATCACATCTGTCTTATCAATTAGACCTAGAAGTCAAGAGCTAATTGTTCTGATATGTTCCTAAAAGGCTGAGTGATATTTAGACAGGAAATTTGAGGCAAATCAGAGGAATACCCAAATATATTAAAAAAAAAAACCCAAACAAACCAACCAACAGAAAGAGCTCTTGTGAACCTGAGGGAGGTGATAAGATGCCGGGGGTCACTAACCTACTACACTGAAACTGGGACAGACACCTAAGCCTACAGCCTCCACAGGTGAGGTGGCCTCCCAGGTTTTCAGGTGTAAGGGGCTTTGATTTTTTCTGACAGTGATACAAAGAAAGTTTTGTTTTACTTCCTTACTGAGTAAAAGGGCAAGGAAAGTTCCTGCTGCTTTGCATAAAAAAAGCACCTGTCATTCACACTCTGCAAGAGCTGGGCATGTTGCATGAAGTTTGAGTCTGTCCAAGCCTGGTGAAGATATAAATCCTTATGCAGAGGACGGATATCTTGTCAGATGCAACGGTGAAAGAAAAATAGCACTTGCTCTTAAATTAACTCCTTATCAAATTAAAGAACTAACTACCAGAAACCCTATTTAGTACTATCCAAATAATCTGATAAACTCCATAGTGGTATTTAATTAATATAGCTGTTATCAGCGATGTAATTTTGGTGTTAATTTATCATTTACTGCACAAACTGCCATTAGTTACTGTAACTAATTTATAAAATCCATATAGTCATTTTAGAAGTCTTTATTCTGAGAACCTGAGCTTATATTACAAAATGAGGCAGGATACTGGAGTTACATACTGTCCCTACCACAAAAACAGAGTCACTGGAATCACTAGCAAGTGATGGTTCCTCTTGGCTACCACTAGCAAAGACCTTCTACTGGCAGCAGTTTATGCCTAGATAAGCAGTATATCCACATCTACCACTGTCATATTTCCAAGCAGTTCAGGCTGATTGCTCTGTTAACTTGAAAACTAGGAAAGATCAAAACCAAATGGCCTTCATGGCTCAGCACTGATCTTTAGTAGCTGTAATGCATAAAAATTATATGCTCACTATGCCACTGTGTTTATCACAATATCCATAAACATTTAAATAATAATAAAAAATCCATTTAGCAACAGGCTTATTGAACTAATACTGTGGTGTGTACACCTTTAACAAAACACTTTTGTAAAAGTTACACAGCTTCTAATTACTTTCTCATCTGAGTCTCAGACACCACTAATAGATTTTTTTTGGTATGGAATCTGCAATTACATCTCTTGAAAAGATGTGCTTTTTCCTATCGTGACTCAGATTTGAACCAAGGTTGTCGCTGCCACAATGAAGAGTACTAACTTGCCAAGATCATGGCAAGCTATCAGAAAACTCGAAATGAAAGTGACAGCTTTTTTCCTCAGCACTCTTCAAGATTTCATACAAATGGTGCCACCTACAGTTTATGCCGAGTTTTAGCAGCAGCTGGTTGTAAACATTCTTCCAAGTAATTACATGTTACTATCCTCTCAAAATTGCTTCCAAATTTACTTTTCCTCTTTCTTAATAATCCATGCTTATCAGGATTGCCTAAAAGCAGGCTTAGCAGAGTTATAATAACTCTTCTCCTGTCCCCTAAATCTTTTCAGAGATAGTATTTTTTTCCTATTTTATCAGTGGTGGAAAAGACAAAGTCATGACAGCAGGAAGGTCTGGCATTGTGCTGTAGGGATAGATTTAGTCAAACAAACAAAATCTACTTAATTGAAAAATACATTTGCTGGGTTGAAAAAGGTAGGATACGTTCTAATGTAAGTGCTTTTATTGATGAACATCCTCTTCCTTACCTCTGTAATAAGCACAGAACACAATAAAACCACCTTTTCCAGAATTTCCATAATTTACCATGGAAGGAGATGGCCAAATACTACAGATGAAGTCTGAGGGGAGTAAGCACTTAGCTTCTATCAACTAAGACCATCAGTTAGTGTTATACTGAAGAAACTGCTGAGAAGCACCTGCCAAGAAGCACCTGCCCTTTGTCAGGTGTTCAGACACAAAAAGACTGCAAACAACATTCAAACAGGCCCAAAAGCAAAAAATTGTTAGTTCTCTCAAATAAGAGCTCCAACAGAAAACAGCTGTGCAACATAAAGAAAGATCAAGAGGAAACAGAATGATGTGGCAAGCTCTGGGACACTCAAGGCCTGCTCAGAAAACGCAGCCTGTTTTCCTCATGCTTATGCTCCCCACAGTTTTATTCATTATTTAATTAAAAAATGTGGCCTGGTTGATAGCATTAGAGATCACAGCAACACAATCACTGTAGTGGCACAATGCCACACTGAGTCTCTGAAGAAGGAGGAAGACAAACAAAGAGACTTACTAGGCTGTCATACATAAGACTATTAAAATCTTTTCAAGTGTCTTCAACATGCTGAGATGTGGATTTACTCTGGATAGAGGTCTGCACAGTGGGCACTAATCCATAAGTAGACTGTGCAAAAGAAACATTAGGCTGGGACTTTAAAAAGCAAACTTACTAAACAGACTCTGCTCTGCCTCAGTGCTGAATTGCACTGCCTCTGCTTTAGGGAACAGCACAGGTACCTCCTGGCAGCACCAAGGTGTCGGCCCTGCTGCTGGAGCTGCAGCAGGAAAGGAGAAAGTATCTCCCTATCTCTCTCTTTCTGATGGTTGTTGGGTGCACATGGAGCAAAAGTGTGCTGTAATTGTGGTTTGGACTGCTGTACCTCATTCTACAGCCTTGCACAATGGCTTGGTGTGACCAGAATAGCATTTTGCTTAAGCATCAGTGTACCCTTCCACAGGGCAGGAAGGCTGCCCCTTCCCTCATCTTCAATCCCATCACGCACAACCTAGCCCTGTGCTAAATCCTGAATTAAGCATCGCTCTCACAAGCTTGAAAGAAAGAAAAGCAGGACCAAGAGTGGTAAACATCTGATATAAAACTAATACTTCAACATAGGTTTGCTGTTACCCCATAAAGCCGTTACGGTCAGCACAAATTAAGCCTAACTGTGTAAATAAGCAAAGACAAAAAAAATAAGGATGGACTCTGTCTGCTGTCTGGAAAGAAGGTATAAGCAAAATAAGCTGCTGAATCTTCTGGCAATAAAAAAGGACTGTGAAAAGCTATCCCTTCTAGCACAGCTTGTACATTACAGTGTGAATGTTACCTGTAAAGCCATTGGATGTATGTTGTCAGCTGTAAGAAGTCACAATACAGGAAAGCCTCCAACCCCTCTGAACTCTAAAATAATCTCTGAAGAACTGGACAGTGATTACCACTTCTGGGCAAAAGCTTTGATTTGGTAAGTCATAGAATCATAGAATAGTAGAATTGTAGAATCATAGAATGGTAGAAGTTGGAAGAGACCTCTGGAGATCATTGAGTCCAACGACCCTGCCAGTGAAGGAACACCTAGGGCATGCCACACAGGAACAGATCCAGGTGGATCTTGAAAGTCTCTAGAGAAGGAGACTCCACAACCTCTCTGGGCAGCCTGTTCCAAGGCTCTGTCATCCTCACAGGGAAGAAGTTTTTCCTGATGTTGAGGTGGAACTTCCTGTGTTTCACCTTGTTACCATTACCTCTCCTATCACAGGGCACCACTGAAAAGAGACTGGTCCCTTCTATTTGACACCCACCCTTCAGATAAGTTAATAAACATTAATTAGCATTAGTAAACATTAGTAAGATCCCCTCTCAGTCTTCTCTTTTCCAGGCTAAACAGCCCCAGATCTCTCAGCCTTTTCTCATAAGAGAGATGTTCCACTCCCTTCACCCTCTTTGTAGCTCTCCATTGGACTCCCACTAGTATTTCCTGTCCTCTTGAACTGGGGAGACCAGAACTGAACACAATACTCCAGATGTGGTTCCACTAGTGCAGAGTAGAGAACCTCCCTCGACCTGCTGGACACAATTTTCTTTAGGCACCCCAGGACACCATTGGCCCTCCTGGCCACAAGGGGACATTGCTGTCCCATGGATAACTTACTGTCCAGCAGGACACCAAGGTCCCTCTTCATGGGGCTACTTTCCAGTGTGTTGACCCCTAACCTGTACCAGTACACGGTGTTCCTCCCTAAAAGGATATGCAGCAGGATATGCAGTCCATGATATGCAGCTGCATAATCCTTATGGCTGAATATTGTGGCCATAGGCTGCAAAGTGTCTATGTGTTGCAAATGCACTCAAACTGTTCAAATTAGCCCCAAAACATAGATGCCTAACTTTGGTATGGTGGACCAGTATTTGTCTTCTCCTACAGCCAATGCAAACAAGCTAAGGCCTCAACTCTGCATTGCATGCTGTGGCTAACTTGAGAAAATTATATTTCCCTTCTAGGTTGGATCCTAAGCAGTATTTCCTTGCTGGGTGATCCAGTGGTACACAGTTCCAGGACTGTATCTCCAGAACCACAAGTCAGCAGTGGTACTGCCATCTGTGTATCAAGGCATTGCCAAGGACAGGGACAGAGACTGCTGTTTCTGGTTACCCTCACGTGCAGCAATTCCACAGCCTAACAGAAACGTGGTTAAAAAGAGTAGCGAACAGGTTCTCAAGTCCTGTAGCAACACAGACCTCTTTGAACTTTTTTTCCTTACTTATATATGAAAGTCTTGTTGTTTCCAACTACACCAGAGGTCCTTTACTGGCTTCTACTTCATAACTGAAAACTTCAGAGATGGGAAGAAGAAAGCACATTGTTCATTCACCAGGAAGACTGTGCATCTCCAACAGAGCTGATTTCTAGAAGTGTATCTCACGTTGATGCCTTTTCCACATGTAGACATGTCCTAAATTCCTTTCTTTTTGCTATAGCCTGCAAAGATATTTCCTATTCCTTGTCACTGACAGGACTTTGGGTTTTTTGATCATAGGTCGGTTTAGACAACACCAGGACTGCTGGTGACAGCTGGGGTACAGCTGTCTCAAAGGGGGAAAAGGATTCTTGCACAGGTGTTGGCAGTGGGCTTGTTGAAAGAGCTTTAGACTAGATTTGAAAGGGGAAAGGGACAGAACCTAGCTTGATGGAGATAAATTTAGGGCAGCACATCAGTGTTTGTGGGATGGTGTGCTAGTTAGGTCCTGAAGTCTGTCAGTCCCAGTGGAGATAGGGGATGCAGTGTCATGTGATAGCAAAGACAGAAGGGATATTGATGGGCTAGAAATCACTGTGCCTGGGAATGGTAAGGTAGAAATTAGGCCTTCTACCCCCAAAAAGGTGACAGGCTCAACAGCCCAGGTGAAAGGTAACAAACAGGAGGAGCTGGAAACCCCTGTACAGCAAGAAAACTATGATATATTTGTCATCACAGAAACATGGTGGGATGATTCACACAACTGGAGTGCTATGTTGGATGACTATAAACTCTTCAGAAAGGGTAGACGAGAAAGAGGGCTGAAGGAGAGGCTCTATATGTTAGGGAGTGTTCTGATTGTCTTAAGCATAATGATGGTGATGATAGGGTTGAGTGTCTATTGGTAAGAATCAGGGGGAAGGCCAACAAGGAAGATATGATGGTGGGAGTTTGTTACAGACTGCCCAGTCAGGAGCAAGAAGCAGACAAAATATTCTCTAAGCAACTGGGAGAAGTCTCTCAGCCACTTCTACTTGTTCTCATGGGGGACTTTGACTTACCAGATGTCTGCTGGAAGTACAATACAACAGAAAGGAAAGAATCTAGGAGGTTCCTGGGTTGTGTGGAAGATAGTTTCCTGACACAGCTGGTGAGAGAACCAGCAAAGGATGGTGCCTCACTGGACCTGTTGGTCACAAACAGAGAAGTATATGTGGGTGATGTGATGGTTGGCAGCCATCTTGGGCATGGCGATCATGAAGTGATAGAGCTCGTAATTCTTGGGGAAGCAAGGAAGGTGGTGAGTAGAACTGCCATCTTGGACTTCCAGAGGGCAGACTTGAACTGGTTTAGGAGACTGGTTGACAGAGTCCTTTGGGAGGCAGTCCTGAAGGGCAAAGTAGTCCGAGAAGGCTGGCTGTTTTTCAAGAGGGAAAACTTGAAGGCACAGGAACAGGCTGTCCCAGCATGCCATAAGACAAGCCACTGGGGAAGAAGACTGGCCTGGCTGAACAGAAAGCTTTGGTTGGAACTCAGGAAGAAAAGGAAAGTCTATGGACTATGGCAGAAGGGGCAGGATGCTCAGGAAGACTACAAAGATTCCATGAGGTTATGCAGGGAGAAAATTAGAAAGGCCGAAGTCCAACTAGAACTTAATCTGGCTACTGCCATAGAAGACAATAAAAAGTGTTTCCATAAGTACATTGATAGCAAAAGGAGGACTAGGGAGAATCTCATAGAATCATAAAATCATAGAAAGGTAGGGGTTGGAAGAGACCTCTGGAAACGAGTCCAACCCCCCTGCCAACGCAAGAACACCTAGGGCATGCCACACAGGAACAGATCCAGGCAGGTCTTGAAAGTCTCTAGAGAAGGAGACTCCACAACCTCTCTGGGC
>WTSP01020501.1:0-57862 GCA_025331215.1 Actenoides lindsayi
GCTGAACGCGACCGGACTGGGATCCGAGCTGTGATAAGTTCAGCCAGACTGAACACGACCGGACTGATAGTGCCAAATTGGACATCACTCAGAATCTAAACCTAGCCGCCCCCAGCCCCTCTGATACCTGAGGACCAGCTGGGACACAAGGGGGGTTATTTTCTGCCAAACTACTTTATCCTTTCATGCAACAGCCCTCCGTATCCTTTTCTCTGTTACCTTAGCTTCTGGGCTTGGGATCTCATCTCTGTACGTTGTCCTTTGCCTGGCAACTGGCCACCTTTCCCACCCTGCATTTCCACAGCAAGCTTTGCTTTTTGTTTTCAAGCCTTCCCTTTCTTTTTTTAACTATATTTAATCCCAGGCTGATTTGTCCCCAGCATGTGCTGTACCTGATGGATGGCTCTGCTCACCAGCCTGCCGCTGTGTTTGGTTCTTACCAACAGAGTTTTCTTCTCTATTGCTTTTTTTCCACAGTGGTTTCTCCCACTGGGGTGCTTTCACAGGGTGGGATTTCTGGTTGAGTTTTTTGTTTGTTTGTTTGTTTGCTGGTTTTAAGCTGCTAGTTTTAAGCTCCTTTAGCCAGGACTGCAATGTGAAACTTTAGTTCACAATGTGGGTTTCACCCTGCCCTGTTCCCTTTTGTCATGTCTCTGCTTTCAGCCTATTTTTGTTGTGTTTGCAGCCAGAATAGCCTCCAGTGAGAAGAAAATTAAGTCCTAACTCAGAGGTCTCGACCTGATTCTTGGTTCCAAGCAGGACAGGTAGGATAGGGTCACTCAAGTCTCCAGAAATAAATCAAAGAAAATGCAGAGTTCTGACTTCCTGGGGAGTGTTTTTGTGCGTGACATGCAGGCAGTGCTGTAAGGAGCATATTAAAAATTCATACCAACAGAGAGCAGTATTTTCTGTGCACAGTGCTTGAGAATAAGCTTGTATGTCATGCACAGCAACATCTGCAGGAAGCAGCTCACTTATCTCCTCCAAGCAGAAAGCAGTGAAGACAAGATTTAAATGGGGTGGAATAGAAGCAGGCTTGGTGGGAGACACCATCTCCTTTCCCCTCCTTCTGCCAAGACTCCTGGCAGATTTCTTGTCTACCGTAGACCTGGCTCTAAAGTCCCAGAGTCTGAGGGTGTTGCCTGTGCTTAGAGCCGAGGCGTAAATCTGTGCACGTGGCTGTTTGACTCGGACTGCCTCTGTGTCAGATTTGATCTAATTGTGCAAGTGCTCCAGCTGTTGAACCTCAGAACAACTACCAGCCAAGCAGAGAAGCTGTACCTTCTCCAACCCCGACCTCTTTGTAGCTGTATGGATGAAATGGAGTAGGACTCTGTGCAAAGCAGAGGGGTGTCCTGGGACTCTCTTGTGAGCGCTGCTTTCTCGCTGCTGTTGGCAACCAGGCATGGGACACATGTTTTTGGTATGCAGGTGGTGTTGAAGTGTTTTATTCTTTACTTTCCTGAAGGCATGATGGCTGGTTACTGTGCTAAGAGATGTCACAAGCAAGGATTAGTCAAAGGAGGCTTGACGGAGAAGCAGTTGAGGCTGAAATGTAGTCTGTTTTCTGCCAGCCCTGCTTGCAGTGGTTAGTGTCTGAACACCTTCAGTAGGTTCCAAGCAGACTGAACAGAGAGAAGCAGCACCACAGAGCCAGGGCCAGGGTCCTGTTCATCCCAGTGGAGCCCAGATCTTGACAGCAGGAATGACAGCCCCAGTGTTCTCCTGGGAGCTCTGAAAGAAGGGAGATGGCATAGCAGGCCACCGCAGAGTCTCTCACCCCTGTGCCCTTGCTGCAGACTGCTGACACGTGAACAGGGAACCTTGTGCCACTTAGCACAGCCATGGCAGTGGGACCCGTGTGAAGGCAAATGATCCGGGTGGGATTTTCCTCCTTGTGTGCAAAACCCGTCTCTCTGTTAGGCAGCCAAGTAGGCTTACAGCTGGCCTTGTCTGGCTGCCAGCATGAAGCAACCAAACACTCCTGCAAGTATTCACTTTCCTTGCTGTCAGCCTCCCTCCTAACGCTCTGATTTGTCATGGGTATCTGGCATTTCACGGGGATTTCCTAAAGGGCAGTGAAGTGTGCTTTGCAGCATGCATGGCTCTGGTTGCTGGCATGGGCTCCAAGGGAGGCATCCCTCCCCAAATCACAGTAAATCAAGGGCAGAAGGAGTAGTTTGCCTAACTCTGTACTTGACCAAAAATTGTACATCGATATTTTTCTGTGTTCCTGGGCATATGTGTCAGTAGAAGTGTCTTCTTGGTGCGGTGAGTGGCGATACACGGCTGAGCTCTGTCGGGCACCTACAGTTACCATCCCAGGCTGTAGGCATTGGCCTGGCCTGGAAACCCAGAGCAAGCAGCTCAAAGTTGGCCTTGCCTGTGCCTGTTCTGGGATAAAACTGGCAGTGAAGAATATCTTGCTGACGTAGAAACATCTGCTTTGGGTGAGCTGGTTAATACTGAGAGGAAACAGACCCTTCTGTTAGAGCTCGGGGCACGGCTGAAGGTTTGTTCCTGCCTTTGCCTGTGACCACCCTGGTGTAGCAGGGTTCTTTTAAATGGTGTGGGCAGAGTGACTGGCTCAGCCCATCTGCCTGGAGGAGGTAACAAAGCAGCTTATGCTGCAGCCCAAACCAACCATGGTAATTTCATGATAGGGTCTTGGTTTATGTCTCAACCTTAGCTTGCTGGGTACATTTTACCCAGTTGGAGAGACTTCTTTCTGTGCCAGAATGCCAGGAGGGTGACCGTGGCACAGATGCAACTCCTCCAATCATTTGTGCTTCTGTAAATGGGGAGGCAGCAAAGGAACATCTTCTAAAGCATATGCTGCCTGCAGGTGCTTTTAACCAGGCCTGGTGGGTGCCTCTCTGCCATCACCTGAACCTGGGACTCGGATGCATCTAAGAATCAGGCCTTGGTCAGCAATTACCTAGCATTAAAATGCCTTTGCAAATAGGCCTCATGCTCCTAAACCAGCTGAATAATCTTAAGTGATGCAGATTTGTCTCCTGGAAGATGGGATTGTTCTTAAAAAAAACTCGTGTTAGTCTTCAGCCTGGAGACGAAGCAGTTGGAGTTTTGCTTCAAAATCTTAGTTGGTTCTATCGAAGTTAACATTAAAACCGAGACTAAGGATAAGCTTTGTGGTTTGTGTGCATGCTGCTGCAGGACATCCTGTCAAAGGGGCCAGGCAGAACTGAGGTTTCCAGTAAAATTTGTGACATGCTCACGAAGGAATGTGCAATCAAAATACAGACTGGCTTGTCTCTGCATAGGAGCAGAACAAGTGCTGCAGAGACTGGCTGCTCCAGCTATGTTTAAACTTAAACTAGGCAAACACCACTACCAGATGCCAAGCCCTTAGCTTTCTGCTGTTTTATCAGTGCAGTACTTCATTTGATCTCCTCCTTCCCACCCTGCTGCAGCCCTGAAGACTTTTATTTCTAATCTCCTGCATTTTGAATAATTTCTGAATAAAAACATGAGGTTTCTGAATAAAAACATGAGGTTTCTGAAACAGCCAAGAGATGCTGGGCCTGGTGAGTTCTATCCAATCGGTGTCTCAATACTAGTTTGTTACGGCCCTGAAGATTGCATATTGCAGTGGGGTTTGCACTGGCTTTTATTTAGCAGTGATGTGAAGTGTCAGTTAGATGGTTCTGCCTGCTTTAGTGCTGTGATGACTTCGTACAGCAAAAATGAGCAGTTTGCAAATGCAAGGGGACAGGAACGCTATGGTGGGATGGCAGGGGGACATCCCTGAGCTGGGAGGGGGAGGAATAGGAAGGATGCACAGGTAACCTTCTGCCTATTTGATGTGTGATGTAGCTCATGGAGGAACTGTGAAGAAAAGTTGTGGGGTGTGGTTTTTTTGTTTGTTTGTTTGTTTTTGTAAGCCATGTATATGTCAGCAATAAATGGGAGTGGGGCTAGAGAAGGTGCGGATGGGGCTGGGGACAGAGTGAGGTGAGCTTTGTTCTGGAGGCAACCTAGAGGGGAAGGTAAAGCCATAAGGAACGGGAGGGGTGACTGAAGAGCTGTGGGACGGTGTTTGCCTGCAAACTGGGCATCAACTTTACCCTGCAGAAATCTACACTTGAGAAATCTCCATCTAAGGATTCTGAAGTGAGGAGATGGAAATGGGAGCGAAGGCTCCAGCAGACAGCCCGGTCTTACTGCACTCCTCTGTTTTCAGATCTAATGGACATTCGCCCCGTCCTTAAAGCACGTAATGGTGCACTGATTTTGTGACTCACCTTTCAGAGCCTGCGTTTGCAGTTCTGTTAGCACTACTGCAGTTTGGAAGTCAGGCTGTGGTTGGCCACCTAGGAATCCCTGGGGCACCCGTGCTTGCTGGGCTGCGGTGCCGCTCGCAGCGTGTGACAGCTCGTGTAATTGAGGACGCTGCCTTGAGGATTTAACTCTGAATTGCAAATAGCATCACGATTCTTCTGGTGTGGGAGACGTGTCTGCGTGGCTTAAAAGCTGCTCTGCCACTTCAGATTTGAGTGTGGGTGTGAGACAGGGGTAGCTGTTCAAACCGAATGTGAGTTCGCGTTGCGGACCGTGGGGGCAAACTGGAATTACTGGTCCTGGAAGCGGGGTATCTCTCAAGAGGAATCTGTGTGCGCGTGTTCCCTGCCAAGCCCTCCCCTCTGCTTTCGTTATATCAAATTAAGTGTTCTTGCTTTGGAAAACCAAGGCAGTTTAGATCTGCTCTTTCATGAAAGTGAGAAGAGAAACAGTGTGAGGAGGAGAGGAGGGAAGCAGCGTTTGGGGGGCTTCAGGCGTGATGGGGCCAACTGTTGTGCCTCTGCTGCACAGGCTGGGCAGTACTCCCTCGGAGTGTGACTTATTTCCTGGCTTTCCTGGAGTGCCTGGCAATTGCAGCCGGACACAGGGAGATGTTTTTCTGGTGTTCTTTGTTCAACAGCGGAGGAATTTATTGCAAGGGCATTTCAAAATCGAGGATCCTAAAGGGGCATCTGTCTTGAGTGTTGTGGAAGTGGAAACAGGTCGTGATGGCTGCTTGATTGTTGGGTGTGGAGAGCTCTGTGTGGACCTGTGACTGCAGCTTGCTTACTGCTGGCCTGTCTCTGCAAGGGAAGTCACTGATCTAGCTGACACAAGTCCCTTGTGGGCTGGTGCCTCTGCCTCGATAGGGCTGTTGGGCATCAACGTGGGCATGCACAGCAGAAGAATTGAGCCCTTGCTGGGCATGGATGCTGTCTTTGAGAGCAGACCCTATCTACCAGACTGCTATCAAGAAGTATTTCTGGTGCTGTTGGGTATCTAAGCAGTGGGATGGACTACAGCGAGGAGAGACTGCATGTTGACGGTGGTGGAATCTGATCTGCTGGGCCCGGTCATGTCTGGATTGGAGCCAGGAGGAAACTTGAGTTGCTCGGAGCGAACTGCTGGGGAAGTGTTCCTCGGAGCTGGGCACATCTCAGCACCTGTCTTTCCCTTTTTTGCTTTGCTGACCTGTGTCTTGCCCTGGACTCCATGCTGCAAGGGTGCCAGCAGTGGAAAGCTGCCAACTTGGCACTCGAGCAGCGGAGCTGACGCAACTCATTTAGCAGAGGGTTACCATGCAGGGGGAGAGCCCCGTGCTGCTACTAACTCAACACGGAGCTGGTATTGCCTCCATTAGGGAAGAGCTGGCAGCTGGGACCTGGGATCTGCATGCTCAGCAGGGTATAGTGTGGCCCAGAGCCCTGACAGGACACAGCAGCAGGGCCCTGGCAGCTGGGCAAGTGTGTCCAAGGAGAGGGGTGTTAGGGAATCCTCTGGAGTATTTTTACCTGCTTCTAAATACTGTTCTGGCAGCTAAGAAAGGCACCCTGCAGCTGACCAGCCCTTGCAGAACAGGGTCTCTTCAACTCCTAGGTTGCTCCATCTCAGAAATGGCAGTACTGGAGCAATGGCTGGACAGCTGCAATGGGTAGGGTTGCCCAGGGACAGAACAGGAGGTAACACGCAGGTTCAGAAAAGGTCAAGCACACTTGTCTGTGCCTGGTTTGAGGTTTTCCCTCGAATTGCTTAGAGGAGAAATACAGAAGTAATGCAAAAGTCTTGCCTGTGGCAGTGCTTTCAAACCAGCTTCTTTCTGGTTCATAGCAAAGATGGTGGGCTTGGCAGGGTCCTTGCAGCATCCTTCTGCTTGAACTGTAAGGCAGCTGCTTTTTGGGTAGCTTTGTGGGTGTGGATGGCTGTAGTATGCTGAAGTGAATAATGCTTGTATCTGTAGCCTTCTCTGTCTACCAATTTACTGCTGACACTACAGGTCAGCTTCTTCCCTTTCATGGAGATTGAAAGTAAACTTTGGGATCCAGTCTGCCTCCAAGCCTGATTAAAACACCTACTTCTAAAACCTCCAGCTCATTAGGCTCCATCTGGATGCTTTGAATTCCTTAAGAGCTCTCAAGTCTGTGCGTAGGGATTCAAAGCAGAGACAGGAAAGATGACAGATGTTACGTTTGCGTGGAGTAGGATGTCTGCAAGCTGTAATCACCAAGATACTCACCACAGTTACACGGGTGAGACCTGCTTGGGTTGCAGGCCAAGTATGCCCTCTTACAGGGCTCGCTCGCATCAGTCGTGAACAGTTACCTGGTGAGGGGGAGGGGAAGGCCATGCTAAATGCAAAAATTGCAAAAACTGCCTTGCTGATGCTTAAACCTTTTCATTTTTTTTTTCCCCTTATTCACAGGAGAACTGCTGAGTCAGCCGAGACCAGAGGGACTGACGGAGATCATCTGTCCCAAGAACGGCAGCGAGCGAGTTAATGTTGCCTTGATTTACCCCCCCACTCCTACTGTGATCAGCCCTTGTTCCAAGTGAGACCTGAAAGCATTCCCCTCTCAGTAGAGACCAGAAAACCTATGTAAAACATGCCCTCGCCCTAAGTATTTTTTCTGGAAGGTATCACCTCCACAGCCTGGGGACTGTTCTAATTGTTTGTGGATAGAGACAGCCTGCTCAAAGAGGAATAGATGCAGTAAAATGGGTTGAGATGTTCCCTCAGCTGTGTTGTGGCAGATGAAACACACACACAGTGGACAGGACAAATCAGGAGATAATACAGTCATGGGTAGGTTTAGGTAGGACAGAACCTCGGGAGATCTCTGTCCATCCCCTGCTGCAAGCAGGGCCACCCTCACAGCTGTGTCAGGTTGCCTGGGACCTTGTATACGTGAGATTTGATGACTGCAAGGATGGAGGTGACACCACCTCTTTGGACTCTGGAGTTACACTGTTCTCCTGAGGCAGAATTGTTTTTTTTTCCTTCTGTCCTATCTGAGTCTTCCTTATTACAGCTTGGCTTTCATTGCCATGAAGATGCAGTGTTGTTTTGCATTCAAAGTATTCTCCACCAGATACCAAGCCAGCTGGACCCCAGGTTATGATGGTGTATGGGGTTGTACCATTCTAGGTGTAGAGCTATGCACTTGTCTATGTTGAATTTCACAGCACTGTTGTTGGCCCAGTGCTCCAGCTTGGTGAGGTCCTTCTGGATAGAAGCACTGCCCTCCTGGGTATCAATAATCTACATTCCTTCACTCTGTAAAGTAGGGATGTGCTTGGAAAGCAGAGCTGTGTTGTTGTGGGAACAAATGTGGAACAATGCTCACAAAACCAGCCAGTGCCTTGGCTTTTTGTTGCGTAGGTTTTCTTGCAGAACAGAGGTGCAGCCATGGCCTGCTCTCCTTGGAGTGGCACAAGGGAATTTGGCAGGGAGCTTAGAGGAGCAAGCCAAGTGTCTTGCTGGCAGCTGCTGCTGTGATGCCTGTGGCTGCCTATTACTTTCACTTCAGTATCTGAAAGTAGCTTTGGAGGCTGTTCTCTCCATTCAGTGCCCTCCCACCCCCCCTCATACTGCCGAAGAAAAGCTTTGGTGATGGGTGGCTGTTGAGCTGTGTGTCAAGGTG
Source organism: Actenoides lindsayi (assembly GCA_025331215.1). Lineage (NCBI taxonomy): Eukaryota > Metazoa > Chordata > Aves > Coraciiformes > Alcedinidae > Actenoides > Actenoides lindsayi. The sequence continues at coordinate 7,941 of WTSP01020501.1, forward strand.
AAGCTGAAGTGCCCACCTGAGGCAGGAAACAAGGTAGCTGCCCCGATACACAGGCCACCACTGTCTGTTCTTCTGGTCCTCCTGTGTGTACTTGACACAGCACATTTCTAAGCTGCAGTTGCCATTTTTATTGTACTGTGCTGTCAGGCTATGCCTGTGTGCTTGTCCTCCTGTCCTCCAGCCTGCCTTCAATAGCATCTAACAACTGTGTCCCAGTTTCACAGTCACTCTGCTGGCAAGAAACTAGTGTTCTCAAAAGGCCTCTTGTTACTTTTAAAGACCTCACCCTTCCTATTTAGAAACCTAGAGAAAATGGTGTGTCTTAAGTTGTTCAGCACAAGCACCGTGAACCCTGCTGCTCACGCTGCATTGCTTTCTCTGTACCCTTTCCTCTTCCAGATAAATCGTCAGTGCTGGTGCCAAAGGTTTTCCACCGGGCAGAACGTGGCTGATGCTCTGCAGTGCTCCCATCTCTCCAGTTGTGGAGTTGCATGCCGATGAGGATCGATGGGACTTTGGACTCTGAAATGCTGTGGGGTGGAGGCAGCTCCCAGGTGGGGGCCTCATGGCTGGAGTGGACACAGTCACCTGGAAGCCGGGGACGACAACGAGGCACGAAGCAAAACGATTGCTGCAAACGGCAGGGCCGCTGGCCAGAGGGAAAGCACTGGGGATAGGATTCTGTGGACCCATTAATCGTGTGTCGAAAAACCATGTGGATCTCATGATGAATGTAAAAATGTTCTTGGTATCATTTAATTCAGACCTGCTTGGAGGAAAGTCTCTTGAAATGAGCTGTAGCGGGATTCCCTGGATTTTGTTCCTGGACAAGTGAGTTTTTTGGCAGTTGGCCATGGTTTTTTCGGGGAGGAGGTTGATTTTTTTTGTGAAGCCTTTAAAATTGCTCCACTACAAAACAGTTGGCTGTCACCTAGACAGCAGGTTTGGGTGCTGGCTGGCAGAACAGCAGAAGCAGGCTTGGAAATGTTTCCTGCCTTGCGTGTTCACATGCACCGTGCCGTGAAGCAGTAAGGACGTGTTGTGACCGCACGGGGCTGGAAGAGAGGCAGTCAGCATGCCCCTGGCACCTGCCATTTCTTCCTTATCTCTACCCCCAACAGCTCATGGTCTGCCATGCCCAGGTGCTCTGGAGTGGCTGTTGTGATACTCTCCACACATTGTGGCCAACAGAGCAGCAGAAATGCAGGTATGGGTCCTCCTCCCAGCAAAGCCACCGAAGCTGCTTTGTACAAACTGGCTCTGGTCCCCTTGGGCAGACCCTGGCAGCCGTGCTTTGTGAGCAGCCATCCCTGGGCCAGATGTGGGAAAGGGCAGGCTGGGCACTGGCACCACAGTGCTCGTTTCTTTTGAGGACTTCTAAGATGTTGCTGTCAGTTTGTGCCCTGCAGCTGAGCCCTGATGACTGGGCTGTATGAGTTGTGCTCCATGCAAATATTTGTTGTAGCGTAAATCAAATAGGAGGCAGGTATTTCCAGAGCCAGAATCCCTACATCAGATGGTGATGGAGGTCTGAGAGATGAGGAACTTAAAATACCTGTGTTAATTAATGTACAGCTCTTAACCCTTTGGGCTGTGATGGCAGACCTGGGATGGGTGATGCTGATTGGCAGGAAATCTCCCCCAGGATGCGGTCTGGCCAGGCCTGCAACCAGTGCAAGACAATGACATGCATCCTGCTGGGGACCTGCTGCTGTTGCACAGGTGATGTTCCTCTGGCTTCTGGTCCTTCAAATACCAGCCTCGTGTGCAAGGCTGCAAATGTGCCCGTTGGCAGAAACAACACTGGGAAATGCAGGGCAGAATCCCCCCTAGCTGGAGACTGCAGAGGCCAGGGAGAAGAAACCAAGCTGTTGTGCCTCACTTTAGAGGGGAATGCTGCCAAATAAAAGCTGGCAGCTCAGTTAACTTTGTGTCACTTCAGGGTGTCATTCCAGCTGGGGAAAGGGTTCAGATTTCATGTGTTGACCTGCCAGCTCTGGCAATAGGCATTTGAAGCTTTCTTAGTCTGTGAGAAGCATTAATTGATTGTGCTTCTGTATTGCTTTAGATAAATTGGTCTAGAACTTGCCTGTGGTGGCTGGAGGGAGTGGACAGGAGGTGAGATCTATGAATGGTGTGAGGAATAGTGCTGGGAATCTCCCTTATCCTCAGTCTTGCTGCCCCTGAGATGTGAAGGGCCCCAGTATAGTCAGAACTTACACTGGAGCATTCTCTCTTGTCACCTTTTGAGCTGAGTGGCCTTCTCTTTGCTGCTACTCACCTCTCTCTTTCCCTTCTCCATAGGAAGAAACTAGCGATTTGTTGCTGTGACATTGTGTGGAAACCACATTGCAAAGAAACCACAAACTGGAATCCTTTTCCAGCCGGAGGCCTGTTTCCCAGTGCACCCATCTGGTCTGGGACGTGTGAGAATTGAAGGAAGGAGAGGACAGAGCAGACGTCTTCCAGCCTGCTCCTTGGGACCCCAGCCCTCCCTCCGGGGCGTGCCACCTCAGCAGGAGCACAACACCTACCTGGCCTTGGCAGGCACTCGGCCTGCCCTGCGTGCTGAAGCCGTGATGCCGGGAGCGTGGCAGTGTGGAGAGCAGTCTGCTTGGGGCTAGTTTAACATGGAATGGTGATCACCCATCCGCCCACTGTTGAGTTAACTGGTGTAACTGTGTTTTCATCTGTATTTTTTTAATATGCAAAAGCCATTTAATTTTCTATGCAGTTCAAAAACGTCTCCCCTTTGCGACTGCCGGGTGGGAGATGTGTGCAGGAGAACCAAGCCAAGTGGCTGATAATCCTTTTGATTTTGCTGTCCCTCTCTTTTAAGGATGCGTCCTGGAATCCTTTGCACACAGCGTCCCTTTGCTGAGCTCCTGTCTCTCAGATCCCGCTTAACATCCCTGAGCCCCAGGGATGAAGGCCCCTTATTTTTGAACGATCTGTCATGTTTTTATGAGTCAAGCCACAAGGAAAGAGGGCTTGAAGGCAGTGCCCTAAGAGCAGAGGTACCTGAGTTCAGAGCATGTATTGTGTTCCTGTTCCTGTCCCTTGCTTGGAGAGTTACTGAACTGCTAGAAATGACTGCGGCCTCTGTGGAGCACCCTGCAGCCTTTACTGACGGGCATCAGTTGTCTCCCTGTGGAGCTGACAGTGAATTTAACCCCTTTGGAACAGGAGGAGGATCTCCTGGCACTAGATGGCTGCTTCACTCAAGAGGACTGTGCTGGTTTTGCTTATTGGTTTGCTGACCCCTTGCTTGTTGACCGGTGGATTTCCTACTGAAACTGGTGCGCACAGGTTTGGAGGCAGAGCTGGCAAGTTGTTTTTGCACTGCAGGACTTTCAGCAGCTGGAACGTGTCCTGGAGTACCTTATGTTACGCTCTGAAGCAGAACCTGGGATTCAAACCTGCATCCGTCCAAGTGAAACTCCCAGGATAGCAGCTTTGCCTCCTGCTGGGCCTGTGTGACATGAGAAATGGCACGTCCCTAAGCAGCATGGAAATCTCTTGAGGTAGAGAGGGAGCCTGAAGAGTGATGCTGCACATCTAGCTCAACTTGGGGCTTACAGGGGTACTTGGAGGCCTCTGGCAACTGCAGGGGCTCCTGGGTGATGGGACACCTCTGCATTAACTGTGCTAAAGGCAAAAGGCCCAGAGAAATAAGACTATTTCCAGACTGCCCCAAGGCCAGGATGTATTTGACTAGTCTCCTTTTGTGACAGTGCTGTTCTTTCTGCATTCTGCCTCTGCTCTGAGCTTGGGGAATTCAGCTTTAAAGCTAAACAGAAAGAGAACCCAGATGGGATTTAACCTGCCTTGCGGTCTCTCAAATCAGCTGGAAGCGACCGGGGGCTACAGAAGCGTGGGTCATCTTTGTAGCATCCCCCATGCTACAGTTCCACAGGGGCTGTGAAAACTCCATCGTGTATTTGCCTGCTGCTTTCTCAGGAACAGAAGATGCACTTGGCTGTGCTGTAGCACCCGAGCTTACTATGGGGTCCGTGTTCTCTTCCCCTTTGGACTTCTGAGGTAGAGAAAGTTTGTCAGAGCAGTCAGGGCTCCTCACTGTAAGGAGATGGATCTGGTTGTGTTAAAGGGAACTGCAAATGATATTTAGGAGCTCAGTAAGTGAGGCTCACTCCTGCAGAGGCAGATCCTGGAGTGCAGATTCTCCCACGCTCTTTGGATGGGACCTCGGACTGGCATCCTTGGCACGGCAGCGCGGGGAGGTGGAGATGCTGCACTGCAGTAAGCACAAGAAGAGGCGAGCAAGTGGGCCTCAGTGTAGCACTCATCACACGCTTCATGGCTCAGTTCATGGACTGTAATTGCAGGTATTCATGTAATCTGTATCACTGGGCAGGACTCTGCACACACACACACACACACACACACACATGCATGCCCAGACCTACATGCACCACGCCCACACTTGCGCACACATCCAAACCAACTGAAAATAAAAGTGATCTCAGTCTCAAGGAGAGGCCCGGCTCTTCGATTTGTTTTTTCCTCTTCCAGTGCCTCCTTGGGCCCTGCCTCTGGAAGGGTCTGTGCCTAATTGTAGATCTGGCATTTCCTAAATCCAGGAGCCTGAGGTTTTAGCACCACTGTTAGCAGATGACTCGCAAAGTCATCAAGAGATGTGGCAGTGAATGTATCTGAGCAGGGAACCCTGTGTTTGGATGAACATCCGTGAAACGTTGCCTGCTCCAGCAAGGAGAGTGATTGCTGGGGAACAGCTCTTTCTCTACTGTGTTTAGAATGTTTTGTGGGTTTGTGAGGCCGGCTTAGTGATTCTCACTGCTTCCGTGTTGTTTGCTTTCTTGTAAGGCTTAGTTCCCTGCAAACCCTGCTCAAGTGCTATGTTGTTCAGAGGCAAGAGCAGTAAGACAGATAGCCCTCTTGCTTGCTAACATGGGCATTAGTGGCAGCTCCAGGAGGGTAAGTTAAAAGCAGGGAGTGAGTCCCCTCCTACACAGCCTCAAGCAGCTGCTTGTGACCCCTGCAGTCCCTCACTACTCTCATCTGGAGGAGAAGATGAAGACAGCAACCCCACCAAACACAGTGATGCTGCACAGCAGGTTGGGGGGGGCGGGGGGCGGCATCTGCAACAGAGTGGTGATGTATTGGAGTGCAAAAGGAGGGAAGACTGAAGGCAGCCTCAGCCACAACAGGTCAAATGAGAGGATGCCAGTCTATTTAGCAGCTGGCAGAGGTGGAGGTTTTGGGGTGGTTGCCTCAGTCAGGTGGGTGCCACATAAGCATCAGCTTCCATCACTGAGGAACATCTGTAAGGGTGGGGTTAGACTGCACTCCAGGGCTGTGGGAAGCACCAGCACAACTGACCTGTAATGGATAGAGAGGTCTCCTACCTTTGCCCCCTGGTTGAGAAGACATAGAGGACTGTGGATTAAAGGATTGGGGGAAGAGAACGAAGTAACTTCCCTGGGCAGGGAGGGGATGGGGGACAGCTGCATTGCTCTGGTGGCCAGGAACTGGCTGCTCACAGCCCGTGGGCATCCCAGATCTGTGTTCAGGATGGCCTGGGCAAAGTTAGTCTCACAAGGAATGTGGAAGCCTAAATAAAATGTCTGTCCTGTGTATTTTCCTGATAACACAGAGCTTCCAGAAACCTGCTGTGACACCAAACCCAGGAGGCTGCTCAGCAAAAGCTCAGGGGGCACATGGCAGGAGCACAAAGGCAGAGGAGCCAGGCAAGGGCTGGTGGGACTCAGTGGCCACTGGTACAGGCAGGGGTGAGGCAGCCCAGGCATAGATGGCACATCAAATCATCAAGTGCTTTAGGTTGAAAAGGACCTTTGATGGTCATCTAGTCCAACAGCCCTGCACTGAGCAGGGACATCTTCAATTAGATCAGGTTGCTCAGAGCCCCATCCAGCCTGACCTTGAATATTTCCAGGGATGGGGCATCCACCGCCTTTCTGGGCAACCTGGGCCAGGGTCTCACCACCCTCATTGGAAAAAAATTTCTTCCTTTTATCTAGTCTGAATCTCCCTCTTTTGGTTTAAAACCATCATCCCTGGTCTTATCAAAACAGGCCCTGCTAAAAATTCCCTCAGGATCTTTCTGCTGTGCCCGCTTAAGTACTGAAAGGCTACAAGAAGGTCTCCCCGCAGCCTTCTCCAGGCTGAACAACCCCAAGTCCCTCAGCCTGGCGTGGCAGCAGGGGCGTTCCAGCCCTCTGACAATCACGGCGGTCGCCTCTGGACTCGCTTCAGCGGCTCCATGCCTTTCCTGTGCTGAGACGTTTTGTTCACGTGCCCACGACCGTTTTTTATGGCAGAGGGGGAGGCGGGAGCCTGAGCCGGGGAGATCCCACGGAGCGCGTCGGCCCGGCGAGCGCGGAGGCGGGGCTGCTCCACCGCCCAGGGGCGGGCCCCGAGCTCTCCCCGCCCCCGCCGGGCCTCAGTCCCCGCTGCCGCCGCCAGCATGGAGGAGCAGAAAGAGAACCGCCCGCACGCTGCCCCCAACGACTCGCTGGCACCGCCCGCCCCCGCCGCCTGCCCGCCGGTGAGTGTGCCGCGCTGCCGAGAGGCGCCGGGCGGCCCCGCCGGGCCCGAGCGGGCGGTGCTGGCCGCGCCGGGCATGCGCTACCGTCCCCGGCCGGCCGCTACCCGCCCCCCCCCACCGCGCATGCGCGGGGGCCGCGCCGCGCCGATGGCGGCGCCGCTGCTTGCCCGCCTAAGGCCTCGCCGCCCCCCTCCCCTTTCCCCTGCCCTCGGTGCTTCCCGGGGCTGCGGCTGGAGCGGCGCGGCCTACTAAGGCGGGCCGAATGCCGCGCTACCGGATGGAGCGCCTCCGGTGCCACGGGGCCTTCTTGTTTGCGCCCAAGGCCCGGGAGGCCCCGGCGGCTGTGGCGGCGGCGGGCCCGGGATAGGACGGCCCCGCCGTGTGCTCGCCCCCACAAGGCCTACGAATAACCGTTTAGAGTGAAAGTGTCTTTAGTTTTCCGTCTTAATTTATCGTTTTATTTATTTTACACGTATTGGACATCCGTCAGTGTCCCAGTCAATACAGATGATGGTAAATGAAGGTATCGAGAGAAATCCCTTGATACTCATCAAGGTTCTGCCAGCTCATACCAGAGAGCTAACTTTTTCTGTTGAAACTGGGACAAACATTCAGGTTTTGTCTCTCAGAGTTAAGTGTTTGGCACAAGTTCAGATATGTGCATTAGTATCCCTTTATTCTGTCTATGAATTTTATGAAAGAGAAGGAAAGTGGTGTTTCAGAGCTGGCTTCAGGATTTATTTTCTTATCCATCTGTAAGCTAGTTCACTCAGTTTGGTGGCGAGTGAAACAGTGTGATGTGTTACTGCATTTTGGTGCTGAAACAATGTGTAAATTTTAGTGCTTTAGCTTCTTACTGTGACCTTCTGAAATGACTTTCATACTTCTCTTTCTTCTAGGGAAGGCAACATTGTAAGATCAGTGATCAAGAAACTAGTGGGAAAAACTCAACTGCCAGTTCGAATGACTTCAGCGATCCAGTTTACAAAGAAATTGCTATAACCAATGGTTATATCAACAGAATGACCAGAGATGAGCTCAGAAATAAACTTGCAGAGTTCAAGCTTGAAACCAGGTCAGGCAGATTGGTAAACCTTTTGATTTCTCTTTGAGAGGAGGAGAGCCATAGAGCATGATTATTTTAAAGTTTAAAAACATGCTACAAAGTGAAAAGCAGAGGGGCCACCAAACGCCAGTTGGTTTATGTGCAGTCTTGATGCAGCTTGTGTTGCAAGATGAGTGCATGGGATGCTGCTTAATGTGTTGTCACAAATGTGTGCTGTCTCAACAGGCAACACAAAGGAATGAAAATATGTAACTGCAGGGTACTTCTCGAAATATTTTTGGCCAAGGGGGAAAGAAGAACTGCAGGGGTTTCTCAGATGGTATTGCACACCTTCAGCATATAGAAACTCACTTCAGAACATAATGCATTTTTATTTACTGTACTCAGTACAGATCTGATACTGGCTAGGACCTCTGTGGTGATAGGGCTCAGAATTTCATCAGTGCAGAGGACAGGTACCTTTAAGAGTTTACTAATCCGAATAGATGAGGTAGAATAATGTGAACAGGTGAATATTATAAGCTGGATTTGTGCTCACTGAGGAGGAGGAAGGGCTAGGAATATAGGTTCCTGCTCTATCAGAAATGACCTGTAAGACCCTTTGATATTGCTGCAGCCGGACAGATTTGAGATGTTGAGAAGAAGGGGGTCAACTGGAAAAAACAAAGTATATGGTTTCTGTTGGCAGCAGAAATGAGGAAGTTGTGGTTGTGGTAAGTTAGCGAAGTGAGAAGCTACTGCTCTGGAGGAGGAAGGAATATGAAAGGTGAGATGGGATCTGAAAGGAGAAGTCTGGCTTTCTAGAGAACAGGATGACTGTAGTGGAGAGGATGTTCAGAGAAAAGTAAAAAAAAAAATAAGGAGGAACAGAGATTGATTTGAACGGAATACAAGAAAAAAAACCCCAAACGTGGGTGGGAAGTGCAGCCTGCTACCTCCACCCTGTCTGGCTGCAGATGTTCTGGCAGCACAGGGTTTTTTTAATCCCTCCTTCCTTAAATGAATGTAGCTCCTCAGGAGGAAAATTTTTTTTATCATCACCCGATAAAAGTTTTTGTAAAACAGGTCAGATTTGTACCACTATTCAGGAGTTATTCTGATTTAAAAATAAAAAGCAGAATTCAAGTAGTAAATTATGTGTTTGTGGCTTCCTTCTATGTTATTAATTTTCTATTTGGTTTTTTTAATTCAGATGTGAATGCAGAAAGCTTTAAACTTTTCTTTCAGCTGAGCTAGACTTCTTTTGTCAATATATTCAATTAAGTTGGTCAGAGTGTGTCTTGCATTTGAACAAATAGCCCATCACCTCTAATGTAGTGAATGGAGGAGTTTGCCACACACCAACCTTTCCCTTGCCGTTATTTTGACAGCAGATTATCTCTTTCAACTTAATTTGTAGGTTTGATGAATAAAATGATAATTTTCCTCTCCATCGGCTCTCATACCGTTTCAGCTTTGAATTAAGTGGTCGTTGAATTAAGCTAGATTAATCAACCAGAGTGAAAAAGAGTTATCAGTGCCTGCAGAAGAAGCTGATATTCTCAAGTGTAGGTTCAGTAGTCTCATTCCAGTTTTTCCTTGTGGATCAGTGGGCTGCTTTTCTGACATTGCCACTTGCTACAAGTAGCTCTTAGGGCCTCTGTGATTTCATTTGCAGCGTGTAATTGTAAAAATAACTTCCTGCGAAGAGTAAATTATCCTTGTTTATTCAGCCCTGGTTTGGTATGTGGCAGTTCTGGCACCTGTACTTGCATATTATAATGTCTGTGTTGAACAGATGCAGTAAGTAACTTCAGTTGCTTGCCACTGTGGATTTACATGTTGGCCACAAACCTCCTGAAAAGCAGGATCTTGACCAGGAAGTTTTTCTGGCAGCTGAAATATCAAGTACTTAATAATTGAGTTACTCCAGCTCAATTTTAAATTTAAATTGAGACCACTTTAAAATGTGGGTGTTTTAGCTGGGTTCTTCGTTATCTGTGCCAGTGCTGCAGAAACACCTCAGGCATCAGTCATTTCAGGTGGAGAGAGCACAGGGAAATACGGGTGAGGCAGTACTGCTTCCAGGGCCAGAGGTCATCTAGGAGCAATCTACAAAGCCTTGGGCTTGGCAGAGGCTTCTCCTACTGCATCTTGCTGAGCTGGAGGTGCCTGCAGAGTGTGTTTGTGCTGTGCTTCCCAGTCTGTCCCCAGATTACTGGTGTTACCTAGATGTGTTAGATGTCAGGGGGTGTAGAGCAGCCCCTGCGTTATCCCGGGTAATGGAACGCTAACTCTAGGATAAATTGAATTCATACTTCATCAAGCACTAGTGTTCAAAATGAGGTTAAGATATGATGAGCTTGCAAATGTTAACTATAGCTTCACAACTACCATGGTGAAATAATTAATTGTGATCTTTGTCGTTTCCCTTATCTCTAGAGGAGTGAAAGATGTGCTCAAAAAGAGACTGAAAAACTATTACAAGAAACAAAAGCTGATGCAGAAGGAACCCATTAATGGTGACAGCTACTATGACTACATCTGTGTTGTTGACTTTGAAGCAACCTGTGAAGAAGGAAATCCTCCTGAATTCATACATGAAATAATTGAGTTTCCTATTGTCTTACTAAACACACATACCCTGGAAATAGTAAGTGATCTAAATTACTGTGTCTGTACACTGTTCTTCAGTGTAACTTCTTTGCTTCAGGAAGTCTAGATCAGTTTTTAAGTAGATGTTGAACTTCATGAAAAAAAGGTTTTTTTCATAAAGCCCTATCCTCTGTGCCCCTTACATACAGACAAAACTTTCTTTCTCTTCTTAAAGCATCTGGAATAGATCATGCTTCCGCTGTTGAGGGACTTTTAAGTGCACACACACACCCCCACCCTGCTTCTTTCCCTACTTTAAGATCTACAAAGCTATTTTTAGGACTCAAGGGATTCATCACAATCAAGAATTAGCAAATTCTGTGGTCCTGTGTGAGGCAATCGAGAAGAGATTAGTGCAGAGGTCTAGAAAGTGGGCTTGAGTGAACGCTGTTTCTTGGTGGCCTAGACTGTCTCTGCAACACACCTGAGAGACTGATGGCTGTGGAACCTGATTTTAAACCTACTTAGTAGGCATTTGGCAGCCTCCAGTGCTCTGTTCCAATTGAGCTTTCTTTGAGGAAAAACTACTTTCTGTCTAACTGAAACCGAGTGACTCAGTGACACGGAGGAAGTGCATGCTCCTCTGACTAATGGCTCATTTATCAAGAACTTCTAAGAGGAGGTGGTTTTCCAGTAATCACTGTGATGCTACATTAGAGCATAGCTGCATGTATGACTAACCACAGATTGAGGATTGTGCACGTAAACATTATCAAGATTGTTCTGTTACCTTTAGAGTAGTAGTAAACAGTGTGGGTTTTTTTTTTTCCCCCTCTGTCCGAAAGTTCTTCTGTAGCAGCAGGGATTTGGGCCTTTCTTTTTTCCATGATACTTGCTTGTAGTCTTCACTCTCCTCCTGCTCACTTTGCCAGAGTGAGGTCATTGTGTTTATCTCTGACTGGCTGGCATGCAGAGGTGTATGACTTGCAGGGAGCCTCTGAGATGTGTGGCCTGCTGCCTTCCTTGATTTATGGGTGAGCCTTTAGAGATACCACCTAAAAAACATTAGGCTTTGCTCATGCATCTCACTTTCTTTTTTCCTTACTTGCATTTTCCTTTTCCCAAATGCTCCCCTTTATTGCAGTCTGTCCTCCTCTCACACCCACATCCTTGCTCTTTGGTGCCGACTGGTTGAGAGAAGGGACATGTTCCATTTGGAAAGCCATCCATCCATCACATAGGGAATCTCTTGATGGCCAGACAGGACACTCTTTTTGGCTGGGGAGGGACACACTCGGTTTTGCCTCCAGCAGGGCAAGTAGCTGCTATTGCCCTTCAGCTATGGGCAAGCCAGAGAAGCTGCTGCTGCTGCTGAGTGTTTGATTCTCTTATTACAGGAGGATACCTTTCAGCAGTATGTGAAGCCAGAGATTAATCCCAAGCTTTCAAACTTCTGCATCAGTCTGACAGGAATCACCCAGGTAATTTGCTTTTTTGTTTCTTCAGGAAAAAAATATGAAAAAAAAGGCGATGTGATGCTGATGTTTTCAAACTGGTAATCTTTCCTGGCAATTTCTCTGTAAAACTTACTCTCTTAATCCTTGTCTTTTCCTCCTCTCCCAATTATCACGGAAATGATTTCCCCGGGTTGTTCCCTTAGGTGTTTGTAAGGGGCTGTAGGAAAAAGCATTCACTTTGTAATCCATGTGTAGAAACTTAGTCTTTAGCAGAGCAAAGCACCTTTTGAATTGCATCCGTTTCTCTTCTAAGATTTTTATTGTAAAGGATTTAGAGTCTCATGATGGCAGTGGGTTTAGAGCCTCATGATGGCAGTGGCTTGTGATCAAGGAGCAGGAGCCTGGGAAACAAGCTCCAGGGTTTTAATCAAAGTTCATACCTTTATATGGAGGTTGACTGTTTGAGTGGTGCTTTTATGATGGTTTGGGTTTGGTTTTTTTTCAGTTTAGAAAAATGTCTTTAAATACCTGCTTGTTTTACTGGGTAACCTATTTCTAAAGGTTTTTGTCAAGCTAACTTAGTGAGTGAGTACATGAGTGAGTGCCTATATACCAATATAATTTTTACTCTTCATGCTGTTTTTTTTTTTCCTGGGGAAAAAAAAATGTTCCTCTCTTTTTTTGTTGTTGTTGTTTGTTTGAGATTTTTTTTTTTGGTTCTCTTAGGACATTGTTGATAAAGCTGATACATTTCCTCAAGTTCTGCAGAACGTCATAGAGTGGATGAGACAGAGGGAACTGGGAACAAAATATACCTATTCCATGTTGACAGACGGGTATGTCCAACCTTCAGAACAATCTGAAACTGCCACACTGTTTGATCTTTGCAGGAGCATTGTTAAAGGTGGATGGTGACACTGCCAGTTTGACATTTTTATGATAATTTTAGCTTTCAGGAAAATCAGAACTAAACAAGTTGAAATGAAGCATAAATCCAGTAGATGGCACTGTTTCTTTCCTAGCTTTCTGTACACAACTACGTGATGTTGAGTATGCTTTTTATCCTTCCTTCTTGTTGTAATTCTTTTGTTTACGCCTAGTTTTCATGTCTCACATAATACCTGAAAATCAAATTGTGCCATTTCATGGAATCATAGAATCATTATTTATTATTATGTGCATAGATTGGAAAAGACCTTTGAGATCATCTTGTCCAAGCATTAACCCAACACTGCCAAGTCCACTACTGAACCACCTCCCTCAGCACCACATCTACACATCTTTTAAATACCTCCAGGGGTGGTGACTCCACCACTTTGTTGGGCAGCCTGTTCCAGTGCTTTACATTTGCTAACTTCCAGTCGACTGTGACCTCCCCCGTTAGCCAGGACTGCTGGTGAATGCTGGAAGGTGGCTTGGTGAGCACTTCTCCCAGCTCCCTCAGTACCCTTGGGTGGATCCCATCCAGACCTGTAGAGTTGTGTTTCTGAAGTGGTGCAGCAGGTCAATAATCGTTTCCTGTTGGATTATGGGGGTTTCATTCTGTTCCCTGTCTTCCAGCTCAAGGAGCTGGGTACCCAGAAAACAACTGGTCTTACTTTTAAAGAACAAGGCAAAGAAGGTGTTAAATACCTCAGCCTTTTCCTCATCCTTTGTCACTATAGTTCTTCGGCATCCAATAAAGGTTGGAGATTCTCCTTAGTCCTCCTTTTGCTGTTAATGTATTTATAGAAACATTTTTAATTCTCTTTTATGGCAGTAGCCAGATTAAATTATTTGAGCCCATCTGATTTTTCTCCCTACATAACCTCACAACATCCTTGTAGTCCTCTTGAGTTGCCTGCCTCTTCTTCAAAAGGTCATAAACTCTCCTTTTTTTCCTGACTTCCAACCAAAGTCCTCTGTTAAGCCAGGCCAGTGGTCTTCCCTGCTGTTTCGTCTCACGGGACGTGGGGATGGCCTGCTCCTGCACCTTTAAGACTTCCTTCTTGGGGAACATCCAGACTTTCTGGACTCCTTTAACCTTCAGGACAGCCTCTCAAGGGACTCCATCAACCACTCTCCTAAACAGGCCAAAGTCTGCCCTCCAGAAGTCCAAGGTGGCAGTTCTGCTGACCCTCCTCCTTCTCCGAGAAGAGAGAACTATCATTTTGTGATTGCTATGGCCGAGACAGCCTCCAGCCATCACCCACAAGTCCTCCTCTGTTCCTAAATAGGAGGTGCCTTCCCTTGTCAGCTCACTCACCAGCTGTGTCGGGAGGTTACCTTCCACACGCTCCAGGAACCTCATGAACTGTTCAGTTCCAGGCAACACCCATGCTCTCCTAAATCTGAGATTTCAGATACGTGCGGTGGTCGTATTGTATGCTCCGTGTGTTAGTGTTAATATATCCCTCCTAGCTCACCAGAAAGCAAGAATGGCTTATGCTGGTTATTGAGCAAGGAGAAATGGCTAACACAGAAAGCTCTCTGTTTTGGCTTGGAGGAGCGTGCCTCTGGTGGGTCCCACCTCTGGACAGGCTTTGTGTGTGAGGGATTGACTGTTCCTTCAGCTACCGCCTGGACTTGCCTTCTCACAAGGTCTGCATGGAAACTCAAGTCCCCCTGTGACTGCAAAATGAACAGATCTTGAGATGTAGATGTGTAGATCTGTGGTGTAACACTGTTCTTGTGATCTTAGCTGTGTTATCCAATGGAAGATACTGTTTGAGCCTTATCTTTAGTACTGGCTGGGTACTTTTTTTCTCTAGGTGATGCTTGCTTTTGAGCTGTGGGACGTTATTCTTCTGTTAATTTTCCTCCTTTGGAATGAGGGATTTAAGAAGTAGCACAGAGAGGTTTTTAACATGAGCTGTGTTGAGTTTAATGATGCATTTTTATGTTGTTACGCCTGGTTTTTGCCTGGAGTAAGTCTTCTGCTATGGTGGATTAAAAAGGCAGCCCTCTGCCACCCTGTTACAGTTGTTACAGTGACTTGTGTTGAACCAAACGGAGATGAACACCAAAACTAAACTGGAGTTGATGAAAAAAGAGTGTGTGAGATCTTAGTATGACTTCCTAACGCTTCTGTTGAGTAAATCACAGATAAATATTCTAGTTTATAATAGGAGTGATTTGACAAATAGTATTTCACAGGAGATGAATGGATACATAAGAAAACCTTTTTTAATTAATCCAATTTAACAAGTAGGAAAAAATTTTTGACCATGAGGCTTTTTTCTCAAAATTCTTGGAAGATTTGAACAATGGCTATAAATCACAGGTCTTTCTGGTGAAGAACCTGTATCGTTGAGATGTGGTTGTGTCCACTGTGAACAGTGAAGCCATTTCAAAGCTGTCAGAAAAGACTTGAGGTGTAAGGTTTAGATCCATGCACACGCTACAAACAAGCAGCTAAAATAATGTCATTCCAACTTTACTAACAGTTCCTTAAATTAAAGAAACACTGCTATTGGACTAATTTTTTTACCTATGATTGGGCTTTTATCTTTTGAAGCAAGAATGAATTAAAAAAAAAAAAAAAAAAGAAAATGCTAATGCAAAACTGGCACGAGACGGGTTATGTGACTGAGCCTACAATGTGCCTGGAAATCCTCTCCAGGGGAATCCCCTCAGTGAAATTCCTCAAGGAAAGTAGGTGCAGTGAAATCTGTCATATAGGTGAGATTGTGTAAACAGCTGCAAAAGAGGGGGAAAAGAAGGCTTTGTTTTAGCTTGGAGCTTACAGACTTGTTAGGGTGGTTCCCTTCAGGAAGCCTGCTGGAAGTGCATAGGGTTTTAGCTTCACCTTCTTTTCATGAAGGTCTGGTTCTTCTAAATCTAAAGTGCAGCCTTCTTTCAGTAACAGCTGTTAAGCAGCGAGATGCGTACCAAGTTTACCCAGGTAATCAGGAAAATCAGTAATTACCCAAGATTACCCAAGTAATCAAGAGAATTTCAGATGTGTCACATGCTTCCCCAAGGGCTGGAGAAGCATCTAGTTTATTGGCAGTTTTTGGAGTAGCTGTGGTAGGTGGAGAAGCTGGCACACTATTTTCTGGTTTAACTCCCCTGGACCTGAATCCATCCTAGTGAAAATCTTGTTTCTCCATGAGAAACAAATTCATATGAAAAAAGAGCTTTTCCTAACCTGTTTCCCTTCTCCTGACCACCAGGAGAAGACAGCCGGGTGTGCAACATGTAGAACACAGGGCACCTGAATTATGTGTTACTAATATTTTTCTCTTTTTCTCTTTTGACTTTTGAAGATCGTGGGATATGAGTAAGTTTTTGAACACCCAGTGCCGTGTTAGCCGTATCAAATACCCTTCTTTTGCCAAAAGGTGGATCAATATTCGCAAATCGTACGGGAACTTCTATAAGGTTTGTCTGGATTCTTATTTCGCTGGCGGGAAAATGGGGTTTAAAAAGTCTGGAATGCCCTGTTGTGCACAGTATAAAATTACAGTACTTAAACTGGTTGCTCCGGGCCTGGTTTTCAAATGTGCTTCGTGCCCAGATCTCACTTTACTAATTGAAGATTATGTAATACACTGCATTTTTGATTTTAATCTTGTTTCTAAGAATCAGGAGATGCTCCGTGAAGGACTGTCTGAAAATGTCATGCTGGTGCTTTTAGATCAAGTGCATCCTGAAGTAGTTGAGCTGAAAAGACTCTGTATTGATTTTTCAATTACTTTTTCCTGTGTTCATGTGCTACACTACAAAACTCACTCGCACCGCTACCCTAAGATGCCTTCTCTTTTGACAGTGGAGACAGAGCAAGATTAGGACATATCTACAGTGGAATCAAATTGTCAAGAGAAAAGGAATACTAAGTTCAGAGCCAAAACCTATTACTGATTCTTTCTGAGATTACCATAACACGGGTTAGTGGAGGTTCTGATGAATTCCTGGTCAGCCTACACTGAACCATTCGTTTGAATGGGATTTTAGCCTAGCTGACAATATTCTCTTGAAGGGATTTTTCATACTAAATGTAACCTCTACAGTTAAAAAAAAGAGCTTAACATTTAAACAAGAGCTTTACTTTGCACTCGACAGGTATTACAGAGTTACTCCATTTCTTCCTCTGTTTTTGTGCATTCTCTGTATGACTGTTTCTGTTGGAAACAAATGAGAACACAGAGCTACTTTGTATGTCCTATCAGCTTTAACCTGGACATACCTTCTTTTTCCTCTCTGTTGAGCAGACACTGCTTTTTCATCAAAGGCAATGGTAACTTAGAAGCAATCAGTTTCTTTTTACGTTGTGATTTTATTTTTTTAATTATTATTATTTTAATTTTTTTAAATAAATGCAAACACTTGTTGCCTTTGTAGTCGTTCAGTGCTTCTGTTTAGCTGTTCTGTGCTACTACTGAATGTGGTGTTAAGTTACAGCAGTAGATAAAATTAATAACAAGGAATGTATTGTAACTTTTTTGTGGAATATCCCACAACCTGCAGTGTGTTTCCCCTGCCCAGTTTATGGGTATTATTATTGGAGTTGCATATTACCAGGTTTTGGCAACTGTGTCGTCACCATTCTGCCTAGCTATTAAATCCAGCAACATCCTGGAACTTGTCATGTCCCACGTTCCCCAAAGAACAAAGGTGTTATTTAGTAGTTAATCAAGGGAGGACTTAGGGCTTTTTCTGGTGTAGCAGTTGGTGTGGGTAAGTCAGTTCAGCTTTCTGGTCTGTTCATGCTTTTGGTCATCCGTGGGCTGCTGTAGGTGTCGCTGATCTGTTCCTCTGGTGCTTGGAGGCATTAAGAAGCTTGATGTCAGTGAGGATCTGGAGTCTGGTGATTCTTTAATCACTTAGCATTTAAAAGGAAAAGCAGAATCCGATTTCCTCTGCAGTGTCACTTTGGGTGCTAATTCCTTTCTTTTTTTTAAGGCCATAGCTAGGCCGTGGCTTCCACTGATGCCAGAACTGGCCCATCTTGAGCTGGTGCTGGTAATGGTGAGAGCCTCTTGAGATTATCTGGAGTCTAGACAAGCTCCTCTTGACTATGTCTCCTCTGTAGAAATGAGAGTGTCTGTCTTCACCAGGGTGCTTTGAAGTTAAATTGTTAGTGATCTGACAAAAGGCAAATGAAAGTAGTATGTGACTTAAGTAGACTGAAAATCTGCCTAAGTTTCTACTGCACTGTGTTAGATTAAAAAGACTTGATACAGAACCTAATTCTTGAATGTGGTTCACTTTCTCCATTAGGTTCCTAGGAACCAGACCAAGCTGACAATCATGCTCGAAAAGCTGGGCATGAATTATGACGGGAGACCTCACAGTGGACTTGATGACTCTAAAAACATTGCAAGGATAGCTATAAGGATGCTGCAGGATGGCTGTGATCTACGGGTGAATGAGAGAATGCATGCTGGACAGCTTGTGACAGTCTCCTCCTCAGCCCCCTTAGAGGGAGCCCCTGCTCCACAGATGCCCCGCTACAGAAACTAGCAGTTCAGGGTTTCTGCCTCAGGAACTGCTCTCAAATACCCACTAAAGAGCTTGTTCAGCTGCCACTTCTGCCAACCTGTCTGCAGTGCAGAATCTGAAAGCACCTTAACTGATTGCCTCTGTTGAAATTGGGGAGCGTGGAAGCTCTTTGATCCTTGAAGCCCGTGTTACAGTATATTTTTTTTATGTATATATATATATACTGATGATTTTCTTTGTTGTTATTTGCAACTTTTCTAGCTGTGAGGCTGATAATGCAGGATCTAAGCAAAGCGTTAAGCTTTTAAGAACATGTAATTTAAACACATGCCAAGGTTGATTAGTCCTGTGCACTGCTGTTCCACCCCAGCCTGTGGGTAGTATTTATTCACTCTGCCCTTACTCTGATGGTATCTAGCATCTGATTATTCATTGCACACAAATAAGACATTGCTGGAAGAACTGAAATAGTGAGTGGTCGGGCTGGCCTTTCCTGATAAGGCACTCTTCTAAGAGTTCCTGCTGGGTTTTTTTCTTGTTTTTTGGGTTTGTTTTTTTTTAGTAGTGTTTGTTTGGTTGGTTGGTTTGGTTTGTTGTTTTGGGTTTTTTTGTTTGTGGTGTTTTGTTTTTTTTTCCAAAGTCAAGAAGCAATGGGAGCATATTCATCAATTCTAAAGCAGTAGAGAAGTACTGTGTTACTTGGAGTTTTGGTTGTTCTGTATCTTTAAGGCATATGTTTGTCTGCTTCCACATCAAATAGAAGAGCTGTGTATTGAATAAAAATGCCATTAATGCAGTATGATAGTCACTTTTTAAACCTGTATTTGAAAAGGGAAGGTTCTTCCAGTTTTAACTTTGAGGATCATATCTCCTATGCCTGGTACACACGTAACTGCACTTCATTTCATGTTGCTTTTAGACACTGTCAGCCATTTGTCCTTAAAAATCAGTGAAGTAGAAATTTTAAGTTCAAAACGTGCCAGATCATCAAAATGTTGTGCTATGTGTTTTTTGCCTCAGACAAAACAAGAAGCTTCTAGTTCATCGTTAAAGACATGTTTAACTATTTGTGGTACCTTCCCATACCTCTGCCACCATGAAGCTATCCCTTTATCTCAGAAATCTAACTTTGGAAGATTCATGTAATTTTATTAGTAAAGGCCACATCTAATTACTAACAACAAGTCCTGCTTTCTTTCTGGGCCCCAGATAAAATGATATTTATAACAGGCCAAAGCGTTCATTTGCTTTGCCTCCGTGGGCTGTTAAGAAATACCACATGAATGTGATCAGCTTTGCATTAGAATGGCTTGTTCTGAAAAGCAGAATGATCTATTTTGGTTGCTCTTAGTAAAAAAAAAAAAAAATAAAAATTTGCCATCTCTGTATTATAATTCATTAATTCTTTATACCACTGGAAACAAAGTAACCATAATGAAGCTTTGTTGAGAACATTCACTGCTTGGCTAATCAAACTCCTCCCAGCTCCCCTTGCTCTCTGTTAGATCAATGGAAACATAAAAAAAATATTTAAATTTGTGTAAGAATGAGAAGTATTGGACAATTCTCAGTTGCTTCATATGTAGGAAGGAAGCAGTCTTCTCTCCGGAGTCACAGATTTGGACACCTACAATTGCTTTAGAAGGTTTTTTTTCTGAAAGGAAATACTTATTTTACTTGTCGTTGAGCTTTCCAGTTTCCTTTCTTTCTGCAGCAATACTTGATGTATTTTCAGGAGGGTAAAATCCAAATCACTGATGAGCTTACTCTGTATTTGTCAGCCCATATATTGTACAAATTGTTAAGTCCATGTTTGCTTTTCCCTGTAGTGACCATAGTACCCTCTTTTCTGAAGAGCCATGGCAATTTACATTTTTTGACTCTGGAGTTACTTTGGTGCAGGTTTCTATGATAAAATTGAGTCTAGCTCAGCAGATTTCCCCTTGGGATGCTGGGCAGTATCATAGACTTTGTCACTAGTCTTTTATTTACAGGTCTGTAACCAGGCTCACGGTCCAATGAAAACCTTTTATTTGTTACAGATTGTACCACAGGTTTCATAAGTGAAGAGCTGTTGTAATTTTGCATCTTTTTTTTTTAAGTACAGAGTTGTTTATTTTTGTTAAATGACTTCAAGAAGGTATTTTGAGATAAGGGTTAAATACTAGTTTTCTGTTTACTGCTTGAGTAGTTTGGGGTGTTTGGTTTTTGGGGTTTTTTTTGGTGTGGGTTACAGAAATCAGTAGAATTTCATTCCAGATACTATTTTATCTAAGTTGCATTACTGTCAAACTGTAAGCTGTAACTATTTTCACAGAAGTTTGATTCAGTGATTTTTGAAATGAAATGCATTCTTATCAATGTGTGATAGGTTTACTCGAAATGTAAACAAACTTATTAAAACAAGTTGGTATTTATTAACATGTGAGGTACTAAATTCACTATAAAGCATGAGATGACTTCATCAGTCTTGGAAAACTAACCCACAGGTTTCTCTGGTAGACTGGCAACACTGCCATGGTCGGGTGGCTTAAATCTCATCCATGTGAAAAGGACATAACACTCAGTAAAGGGATACATTTTCCTGGATGCTTTCACACTGAAGGGGGGGAAGGAAGCATTTGGGGGGGAAGTGGTCTATTTAGTAGTGACAGTTGTGTTCAGCCAACCAATGTGGGGGTTTTTTTCAGGTTGATCTCATTGGTTCATGCAGAGAAGCTTGCTGAGTGCACCTCTGCTGCAATTAATATTCTTATTTATTACAGCAGTCATCCCATGCATTGACAACTATGTAAGGAAAAAATCTCCTTTTTTATGCAAAAAAACCACCCCACACCCTCATGCAGATATTATCTTGGTGATACAGTAAGAGACTTTGATTTGTTGTTGTTTGGTTGGTTTGGGGTTTTTTGGGGGGTTTGTTTTGGGGTTTTTTTCATATTTCAGGAGCTGTACTTGAGCAATTCTACTGCTCCCCCAAACAGCCTCTGTAAAACACCAGCAACCTTTAAGGAAAGGAGTTTGCAGACAAATTTCAACATGAGCACTTTCAAGTAGATTTCGTAATATGAATTCATATGAATGTGAGAGGGATTCACAGAATCTTGGGGTTGTGTTAGAGAGGAAAAAAGGTTTCTTAGGTTAAAGAGCGATAACTTCTCTGTCTTGGTGAGCCAATGTTGCTAGCTGCGTGGGGTCACAACTTTGCAGCCTCCCATTAACCTCCTAGTGAGGTATGGCTTACAGGGGCAAGTCTCAGCAGGTCAGTTGTCCATAGAAACTGCTCCTGTCTGTGCTTGTCTTATAATGTAATATAATAAGGTAATAATAATAACAAGGTAGTTGTTGTTTCCATGTTTTGTTGGAAATTAACACTGCAGGAGGCAGGGGTTGTTCTCAGCAGTGGAAATGGGCAAAAAATGTCAGTTCCCCTCGAGTGGAGGTTCTCATGCCCTCGGAGAGCTCTCGGTGCTACACTGCAGGCCTTCACTGCTCTTCAGTGACCTTGTGGAAACAGTGGTTTTTCACCACAGCTTTTCTAAAGGGTAACTCATTTCTCTCTCCCTAAGTTCCCAAGGCTGTCTTTTCAGTCCTTCCTTTCCATTTTTCTTCCAGTAATGACCTTTTGCCTTCCCTGGGATGAAGTTTGTGCTAGGTAAGATCTTTGTATGCACTTTTCAGTCTGGGGAAAAAAAAGACAACAACAAATAGACATGCCCTTTAAAAAGAAATTGGAAGTCTTAACCTGTGGAGGATGTCAAGAGACCCAGTTACTGACTGGAGGCTTTTGAAATGGGCTAAATGTATAGAACATCACTCTAGCCTGACCAAGTGATGCAGCTGAACAGCCATAGGAGAGAGCAGGCTAACACATCATTTTAGAAGACCATCCTGCTCATCCAATGGAGACCAGGGTGCTGATCTGCAAGTATGGATGCAAAGGCTTTGGAGGATGAGAAGTCACTTCTGTTGGGTTCCTTCTGGTTTGGTCTTGGCACATTCACAGCTTCCAACGCTGACTGGCTTTTGTCCTTTTCAAATTGGAAGACTTGTGCTGTGGGAGAAAAGCCTGAAGTATTTCTGGGGATCTGCTCCTTAAAGGCATGTGACTGCTTTGCACTGAGTGGCCTCGCATGGAGAAAAGGCCCTTTCCAACGAATAACAACAGCCTTGGACACTTCCTGGCAGAGGTGACCTCTCTGGGTGTGTTCTGGTTAGGGATGTGATCGCATGGCTCAGGCAGCCGTCTCCTCTGTGGCCACTCGGGACTGCCCCATGGGCATGCCCCACTCCTGCAACCTGAACCCAATGTGGTCATCACTGCTCATATTGTAAATCTTGTGACACTGCTTGCAGATACATAGTGGGTTGGGGTTTTTTTCCTACATTCCTGGCTAAGTTCTTGCCACTCGTGGGGTTTTTTTTGTTGTTGTTGCTGTTTGAAGTGAACCGTAGTCGTTTCACACTGGTAAAGTGTTTGCAGGTGATTCTGACTTCTTTTGTTTATATGCCCCGTTTCTGTGATGTTGATTATTAAAGAGCACACGTAGCCAAAGGGACCTCGGCGAGCCAGAGATGTCCCAACAAGCAGGAATTGCTTCACCGTGCCTGTGTTGAGCTTTGGGGTGGTGTGCAGGTCCTGGGCTGCGGGCTGGCAGTGCCGTACCTCCCCAGACAGCTCCAGGCTCAGCGAAACCCCGGGCCGGGCCATCGCTCCTGTTTGCTTACGACTGCCATCAGCGGGCTTTGGAGGTCTCCTTGCTGTGGTCCTTTCTTCATTTCATAATAATTCACGGTTTGAATTCACGAGTAGTTGAATGCTTCTGCTCTGAGCAGCGTGCAAGCCCTTTGTGTGTGATTGAGAGACGGGTGTAGCAGCCAGCGGCATGAGGCTCAAAGTGCCTTTCAAAGGTTTGCGATTAATTTCCATTCAATGCAGATAGGGACGAAGATGACAGAGACCTGAAAAAGAAGTGAGAAGTGACACGTTGTTAGCTGATGCAGATGGGGTAGGCCAGGTGTGTGCTGGTACCTTTCTGCGTAGGGACATTCCCTTCTGTGTAGGGAAGATGGAGCCAGTCTCCCAACCTCGTGTTAGTGATAACTCTGCTCCAAATAGGAGGCTGGTCGAGAGACCTCCCCACCTTCTTTCCAAACAACACTGCTCTGGTCTGTGGAAGCCAGTCAAGGGGAAAAACAAACTGTAGATTGTCTGGTAGTCTTAATCTTCTGATGGAATCACTTAGCTGGGAAATTTCCATGTCTTTTGGCCACAGACAGGGCCTTCAGACCAGCTTTACTCTTCAGAGGACTTTTGTTTCTTATTTCTGATAAAGAGCTGTTCTTTCCTACCAACACAGTCTCTTGCCATGTATGTTTGGAAAGTTAAGCCGTGTTCTGCTAAGAGTAATATCCTTAGAGCAGGACACCACACTTGGCAGTCTTCAGTAGAAAGGCAGCCATGTAGATAAGGGGCATTTATTTGAACTGAGAAGCCTGAGTAGGGCATTTCTGGGAAAGAAAATGGGGCATCCTTGTCCAGCATCTGAGGGAATTGCTGTGGTGCCTGCAAAGCCTGTCTGTTGGTGTGCTGCTGATCTTTGGGAGCAGTTTCACTCGGCTATGCTGTTTTATTTCCTGCTGATCTGCAGAGCCAAATGGGCACGTTTCTTCAGACCCTTCTCAAACACTTCAAATTTGCTGGGTTTGGCGCTGGCTGCTCTGGAATTTACTAGGTTGCTCCTTGTTCTTGCTTGTTTTGCTTACATGAAATAGTCCTTCCCTGACCCTGCTTGTGCTGATCTTCTAACAAGCGATGTCTGGAAGCGGCTGTACTCTATGCTGTAATCTTGTCTGTGCTTCTAACCTAACTGTTACGAACAGGTCTTACAGAAACCTTATCAGATCAGGGATTGCTGCCTTGTTAAGGAGCTTATATAGTGTGGTGTTGTGGTTCCTGAATGCTGCAGCCACTTAATAGATACTAACAGTAGGGAGGACAGCATAAGCAAATAGAGAATCTCTCATTTTCCTTCACAAGTCATGGTAAAAAGCTTGTGGCAAACTCTCATGGTTCAGTGGTGCTTTCATTCATGCGCGCTATCATACGCACATCTCCTCTGGGGCTGCTGCCACCATTAGAGATTAAAAACTGTGGCAAGGACAAGGGGGCTCGTTTTGAAAGTGAGTGCCAGTTAAGTGAGATGTGTGATGGTTATTTGTTGGTGTGATGGGTATCTGTTTGTACACCAGAGCAGAGTGTAGCATCACGTGGAGGCGGTGGAGTGGTGCTTTACTAGATCCAGAGAGTAAGCCTGTTGAGCTGCCTTTGATATTTCTGACAGATTGCCATTAGCCTTCAAGCATGGAAAACTTGTGTTGGCCTTGACAGAGGAAAAATAATGGTTTTAAACTTATAAAAATCTTTCAAAAGTTTGTATTTGAGGGATTGGGAAGATGAAGAGGTCTACATATGATTTCTGGAGAACTGGGAAGTTGGAAGTGCTTTATCAGAAACACAGTGGTGCTGAGAAAATGTCTTTGTGCTGTCAAGTACAGGAGCGTGTGACAAACAGAATGGAGTTTGTTCAGAACAAGACATTCTTGTGATAGCTGTGTAGCATTTAGCATCGTGTAGCTGTTTAACATGTTCGAGTGCAGTGCTGCAGATCTGTGGAGGACCTTGGTCAGCCTTGGTCAGCCTTGCTGGCTGTTTTTTGTGGAGCTGTCCCAGCTGGGGTGCAGCTTTTAGCACAGAGAAGATATTAATCAGGCTGAGATGCTGGCAGCTCCATAGTGGAAGTAAATTGTATCATAAACACTATGCCTCGACATGCTGGCAGGAAATTTTCTTCCATAGTTTAGTCTGGGAGATGGTGATGTTCTTGTAAGTGTTGGATCAAGAATACAGAATAACTGGTTATGACTTAGCTCCCTTTCAGGCAGAACATAGAAATGCCTTCTTCTTGTCTCTTGGCTCAAGGACCTGTCCACACAGTGGATACAGATTGACATAGACAGAGGAATTTTTTGGTTGTTTAACGGCGTGATTTGGCAGAGAGTGAATGAACTCCTCTGTGCTTGGCTGATTCTGTCTGTGCGTGAAATGTTCCCGTAGAGGTTGCAGTAGAAGTGTCATACTGGATGAAACTTCTGTCTTGAACCAAGGTAGTCGTGCTCAAGGCTGTTGAACTTCTTTCCTGGGCTAACAGACCACAGACCTAATTCAGGTCCATCCTGGTCACTGTGGTAGTGAGCAAAACACTCTGTGGTAGAAACACCAACTTTTGTGTCTGAGGGCTGAAGAACATAGAGCTTGTCTGTGTGCCACTGAGTATGTAGTAAGCTTATCCAGCTGTGTTCATACTGTATATGAAAGGGCTTCACAGCTTAACAACAGAGCTGGTGGCTACAGCCACCTGGCCATTGCTGTGGGGAGCTTTCCATCTCTTCCCTCCTTCTCTAATGTCTGCATAATCTTTTAAAAGTTGTGCAAAATCTCCTCAAGCACGTTCTGCAGCTCAGCCAGTTCTTCATGCTCTAGTACTCTATGGCTCTTCATACATACAGTTGTCTTTTAGAATATAAATGCCTTATAGATGTCTTGAAAGAGCTTCTTCCCCCCCCCCAATCATGGAGTTCTGGAGCACATGTAGAATGGATTGAACTGTTTTAATGTACTCTGGATGACCTCTGTTTCTCCATTCACACCAACTACCCTTCAACCTGGCAGACAACCACTGCTCTGTTCACTTGTGGGGTTTTTGGCAGGACTTAGTGCCTGTAGCACGCCTTGAAGTACAACTGACTGCTTTCTGTCCCCATTTTGCTTTTCAGTTCAAGCTTTCCACTCTTCTGCACCCAGCTGTGCTGTCCATGTCTTGGCTAAGGCTTCTCTTTTCTTTTTCTCCTTCTTCCCCTTGTTTTCTTTTCCATATGCTGTCATCCTGAGTGTGGCATCTTATCATAGTTCAGCAAACCTTCAATGTCAAGAATATAACCTCCCAAAGTAGGTGCAGTTGGGCTGAGCCCAGTGCTAGCTTAAGGAGAGTCACACGCATATTAAGTTTTGCACACTGACTTTGCTATAGCAAAGTTACTGACCCTGTTCTAAAGAGCATGAAATTCAGGCATAGAATTAAATTGCTGTTCAGGTTTATGCAGTGAGTAACAATAGTGCTAGAAATGGAAATCAGCTGCCTTGTCTCCTCAGCTACTGTCCCCCCAAACCCTCTACTGTTTCTTTTCAGTAGACAAGGTCTTAGTGTAGGTTTGCAGCTACAGGAAGAGGCTGTGCAACTGCTGTCATGATTTTGTCTGAGCTCTTCTTGGAGACAGGCCCTTGCCTGAGGGAATTCTACTCAAGCTTCTCATCTCCAAAGCAGCTGGCTCTGTATCTCATCTCTGGACATGCAGGATGAAACTTCAGTGAATGCTTTCTTGACCAATGGGACATTACAGCCTGCCTGCCCTGGCCCTAGCCCTGAGACTTCCAAGAGATCTGAAAGCATGGCAGTCACTTGGACCAACACCATAAAACCCTGTGGACAAACTCATGTTTGTGATGCCTGCAAAGAATATCAGTAATTTCTCTTCAGCTCTTTCATGCTACCAGGAGTCCTTGAGGTTTGTAATAGACACATGGACATGAATGAAGAAGGAATAGGAGTGTCCAGAAGCACCAGAAGGAAGGCATTAGAGGTGTATTAGAATGACAGGTGCTGATAGCACATGTCTTAGCAGGTCTTCAAAATTACAGCACACCTACAGCTCCTTAGAATACCATGATGGGATGAAAAGGGGCAGCTTAAACCAAGACAAGAAAAACCTGAAATCTCAGGGCATAAAAATAAGCTGGTTAGATGATAAAAGAATGGGATTGGAGCAATTAGTTGCTGAGGTAAGGATACAAAAGACAGCAAGTATATCCTAATGATTCACAGAGAGAGGACAAGATAATCCTAATCACATGTCGGACTCCTACAGATAGCACATCCAAAACAAGTGCATGCTTCCCAGCCCCAGAGTTCAGCCTGCATCTTTTTTTCTTCCATTGCAATTCATCCTGGCAAGAGCATGAATCCTTGGTGCTTGCATTCTGGACTGACTACGTGGAAACATGTCATAGTGCTTGTTACATACACGTGAGTATGCATGAGTGTAATCAGTTTGGGGTTTTTTAAACAAAATCACTTTCTTTCTACAGTGTCACCTTGAGTTTTGCTACAGTTGTTGCTGCACTGTGGCTGCAAGAAGAGAGATCCATCAGTACATGGACAATGCTGGAATGCAAAGTGTTCATGGTCCAATGAACCATTCTAGGTCCGATGTCTTTGGAGAGAGTCACGTTTTCAAGTCACCTTCTTCTAATGTCTCTTCTCTTTCACCTAAGGCTTGATTTTGCTGCTTTAAAAGCAACCTTTGACACTGTTTTCTGCTCCTTGCTTTCCTGCAGCAGGCTGTCTTACTCTGGAAAGCTTTCTGGGAGCCAATAGCTGCCACTGATTTTAGCAGTAGCAGTAGCATGTCTCACCAGGATGTTCTACTGACCCATACTATTGGCTTTATTTTGGCTTCCTGTGAGTGTGAAAAGTGGTCTTGGGAGCATATATGCAGCCAAATCCTTGGGTCGTAACGTGCCTGGGGACCACTTAGCACACTGCTAGGGCACTGATGACTTACTGGACTGCTGAGATTCCACACAATGTAGAGGGTGATCTGGCTGTGCTTGCAACCATCCTTCTAGGATCTACCAATATGAGGGCCAACCCAAAGGATGGCAGGGGACTTCAGTGTCCCAATACAAAACAGGTTTGGTGATCCACTCTGAAGGCTACAACCTCAGATAATGGGCCTTGAAAGGGAAAAGGAGTCTGTGAGTCCAGACATAGTCTACAGAACATCTCGAGGAAGTATGATGAAGTGTGTGTTGGTGGCAGAGTTTAGTGGGCAAATGGAGATCAACGAGGAGGTTGTTTTCTCAAGGAGACGGGAGGATGCCTGCTGATTAGAAATGGTTCCTGCTTGCTGAGTGGGCCATAAATTTATATTTTTCACTTCAGTTCTTTTTCCAATTCCACTTTATTTCTTCCTGCCTCAGAAGAGCTTGGCACAAACAGCACGTAATTCACGCTATCTCAAGCTCTTGAAGAATTAGTCGTGTAGGGCCTGCTAGGGGAAAAATGTAGTTACCTAAACATAGCTGTCTGGTGCCCTCTGGTATCTGAGCTGTCTGCACAAATCTTGCAGATACCTGCAGCAATCCTCCTGTCTTCTGAAGCAGCAGCTGAAGGCCAGACCGGAGACCTGAGCTATCTCCAGTAGCACTATTGCTCATACCTGTGTGTGGGCACCTGAATGGTGCCCCTGGAGCAAGCCCGTGGCTCAGTCAGCTTAACAGGAAGAGACAGTTACCTCCAGAGGATGCATTGTCCCATTGGTCCTTTCTGCCTCTTAATATGACTTAGGTTGAAGATAGAGGATGTGCTGCTGCTGCTGCTGCTGCTGCGCAGCATATGAGCTTCCACAGACCCTTTGCTAGAGAGATGGGGATTTCAGGGAGCAAGGAGAGGGGATGCAATTGTGAGGCCAAGACATCCTCTCCCAAACTCCTAAAGCTTTGGGAAATGAGGATGAGTTTCTGTTTGGCTCACTAGCCTTCCCAAAAGCACAGGAGGAAGACAGCTAGATCTAGATTTATTTTGCTTTTTTTGTCTGCACTTCAGTGAAAATTAATAGGGAGAGCAGCTATAGGATTGTTAAAGTTGGGATCATCTGCTGTAGTGCTCGTTTGCACAGGAGTGGTGAAGGAGCTGACCTTTGTGGAAACCAGTTACTTGCCAAGGTCCTCAATTGCAGATCGGGGTGTTTAGCTTTTGGCCTTTAGGAAATGTTGTACTGATTGGAAAGAGTCTCTGAAGCACTTGCTGAAGTGAGGAAAGAGAAATGCTTGATTTTGGTAGTGGTTCGGTGCTAGTATTTAAGGTGAGGTGAAGGGATTTCAGCTTTTCAGTTTCTTAGAGCAAAATGCTGCATATGAGATGCTTTCCCTTGGTCCTTTCAGGATTAGGTGTCACTCCCTCTCAGGGTACCTTTTGCCTGCCAAGCTATCTCTGTGGTTGTCTGCTCAAACGACAATACTGGAGCACTTTTGCACGAGCAGGACAGAGTTGCTTTCTGTGCAACTGCATGAGAACAAGCGCAGCAAACTGGAGTGCTAGACAGTGAACCCAGCCTTGCAAGACACTGAGACATATCTGAGCACTGGGGAAAGATGTTGGCAAGAGAACTGGCCCTCCCCTGCAAAAAGAAGAATGCCCAGTAAAAGGGAATACAAAAAAAAAAAAAGGTTAGAAAAAATAGAAGGATTATTCATGCACTTTTCTTTTCCCGTTGTAAGTTTGGAGCAGCCAGTCTTCCTGGGCTGCCTTCAGCCCCATCTTCCTCTTCCCAGAAAGCAGTTTTTCTGTGCTAAAGACTGTCCCTGGTAATGGAGCTGGAAAGGGTAGTGCAAGGCTTCGAAGGGCTGTGCCTGCAACACTGATAGCACATCACTAGCCTCTTCCACAAGCCTAACAGTCCTTTGTTTTGATTCTGTAAGTCAGGAGGGTTGGAAAGGTTTGCGAGACTGTTGAAGGTAGAAAGGGACACAGCACTGGTGGCAAACAGCAGGACATCAGTAGAAGTGCATCTAACAACAGACTGTCAGCACTGCCTCCAGTCTGGTCACCCAGACAGGCAAAAAACCTTCGGAAGAAAGAGGATAATCTGCCAGAGGAAAACAAGAAAGTGGAAAATGGATACAAGCAAACACATGCATAAGCATCTGCAGAAAAGGACGATGAAACCTGCCTACACACTTCACAGGCAGAACTGTTCTCCTCTCTGGGCTGTATCTCTCTTCTGCCCGTGGGTAGGACTCACAGGTACTGCAGGGAGCAGGGCTGCTCCTCTGTCATCTGAGACACACTACGACTCACGGGCAGGGAGCTGCAGACATCAAGGACTGGCAGACAGCTCCTAGGCTGAAATGTGTTTTGCATGAACAGTTCGTACACTTCTGCATAACAAACATCTGTAAACAGCAAGGCAGTTTGCCCACAGTCTGTTAACAGGTAACTGGGCTAAGATTTGCCAGAAAGTTTGCTTGCAATGAATAATTCAACCAGTTCTGCTGCCCTTAAATTTAGGTAATAACGCTGCAGTCAAAGGCTTTCTGAGTTTGGCAGCTAATGCTATTGTGGGCTTGTCTCAGAGTTTGGCCTGGGGCCTGCACTGTTCCACAGGTGACTTTGACCTTGTGTGACAGCATCATTACAAACCGGTCCCTTTTTGCCTGCCAAATCAGGCAGCTTGCCAATACCAAGCTTGTAAAGTCGCCAGTGTTATTCTAGAGGACACTGAAACCAGAGCTTGGGGGTGGGGGGTGGGATGCTGGCTTCAGGTTGGCATCTGAAACACCCTCCCAGAGTTCAGCCTGATGGCACTTTTTCTTCTCCATCACCATTTTACAGGTGGTGGTGGTGGTGGTATTCACTCAGGTCCACCAAGAGCTTAGTTGGCACTCGCTTCTCAGACTCTGAATCCTCTCAGGGTTTCCGTAGGTAACTTATCCCTGCTCTTTGCCTTTGTGATGACTGAAGGATACCCTCTGTCCACAAAGCTATAGGTTTCATTCCAGTTCATCTTAATCCAAACACTGTCAGGCTTAATATGAAAAGGAGTTGTTAGTGAGTGCTAAGGGACTCAGGAAACAAGATTGCACAAGATGGAAAAGAAAGGGACTTCTGAATAGATAGTAAGCAAATGTAATTCTAGCATCATCTTAACACTCAGATGCATCCTTGCCAGTGACTAAGCCTTTCCTGCAGGCCATGTTCCCAGGGATTCAGTGTGCACAAGAACACCCTCTCTCCCAGATGCTGCCCTGACTCCTGCAGAGGTTGTCAGCTTTGAGACGTAGTAGTCTTTCATTCAGAATAACCACACCTCTAAGCACAGTTCTAGGAGGTGCTCATCCAGGTTCACTCCAGTTTCTGGATGATCCAGAAAGTATCCTTGATGTTCTGGAGCTACATGTCTTTTGTCCTCAGGAGTGATTTCCCCTGCCTAACTCACAGCAGGCAGCAGGGAAGATAACTGGTTTCACTCTGCTTGGTGTTTGTAGGGTTGTACCAGAAGAACAGTGTCCGGTTTGAGGACCTCCAGAAGAAAGATGTTAACAAACTAGAGTGAGCCAGGCAATGCTTATATGTAAACAGGCCCAAAAAACAGTAAGTTGGCAGAAAATCATACTCCTCACCAGTAAGACAGGAACAGTCCTTGGACAGAGTGGTTCCTGTTACAAATGGTGTAGGTGTGTTGGACAGAGACATGCTTTTCGCCTGAACCATGACTGTGGAGGAGAGATAGGGTGTGGGGAAATAGAGCTGCTCCTGTCTTTTACTCAAGGTACTTCCGAGCTCTTGGACACCTGGGGAAATGTCACATTGGGCAGGGAGGGTCTGAGTGCACTCAGAGAGAGGCAGAACTGAGGAAAGGATCAAGGCAAGACATATTACTTAACAGTTTTGCTTAGTGCCTGTATCTGGCGCTTTTTTAGGTGTCCAAGGTGACCTCAAGTACATTTCCAAGGTCACCCAACAAGGAGTCAGAGATGATAAGGACCAATATCTTCCAAGTCATGGTCAGTACTTGTAGCTAGTTCTTCAGAAAAAGGAGGAGGGTGTGTAGCCATAAGCAATACTTGAGATGCTTGGGCCATTTTTAACTTTCAGCCTTTCCTGAGGCTCCTAAAAAAAAGCACCAGGTTTTTTCCCAAGTTGATAGTGCATTTTTTTTTTCCCCACCCTATGTTATTTTCTAAACTTGCCAATGTTTGATATCACAGGCTCTTGATTTGCCTGTGGACTACTGAAACAGAGAATTCTTGCTTTATTAGTATACAGAAAGTCTTTTGATCTCTAGCAAGGGAAAAATAAGAAAGTACCAAAGTAACATCTACCCTACATTATTCCAAGGTTCAGGTGTTTGCGGTCCTGAGATGTATCAGTTTTGCAGAGACACTGTGTTCTTGCGTGTTTACTTTATAAGGATCAGCTGAGGATAAATTTCCACATTGTGCGTGCTCAAAATGTCAAACATCTGAAAATGTCCCTGGGGTAACGAGGGTCTCATTTTGAGAAAGGTCATTGCATTTTCAGATGTCCTTTATTCCAGCTCTAACTCGAGCAAAATGTTGGCCAGGTGATTTCAGACAATCTTTTACTAACAGGGGAAGATGAGAGACACTGATGTATCTGAGGGCAGCAACCGCCAGAAAATAGGTCCCACTGGATGCTTTGCACCATGGTAGGCACTTTCACAGTGGTTGTCCGTTGCTTAAGCCAGCTGCAATAGTTTCTACTTGCACTTCTGAAAACATTGTCTGTTTAAGGATTGTGTTCAACAGAAAATAGCATCCAAGAAGGAAACTTTTGAGTTTCAGGGTTGTTGAGAAATTCAAGGCCAGTCCCTTGCCTGTGTTTGCCCAGTACTGTCTTCAGAATTCCTTTTCTTGGTGTTGCCACACAAGGCTGTAGGGCTCTAGACACTTTTGAATACTTCTGAGGGACCTTTTCTGCTCGAGAAAGCCTTCCAGCTGCTGGTGAGCTGCTCTTGTTCTGAGTTTCGCTTAATGTGATCTGCTGGGAGTCAAGCATTTGACTTCAAGGTGGTCTATACTCTGCTTGTCCTTAGAGCAACATAGAAAAGGTCTCAAACACAGTGAGGTAGACCTTGCTCAGCTGCTCAGAGTTGAGAGTGGATAGCACTTATTCTGCCAGAGGCAAGTCATTGGTCTTACAGCTTGGCCACACCGTCAGCTGCATACATAGGTCCTTCTCAGGGGCTCATGTTGTGCGGTCCTTGTGCCTTAAGACAGAGGCCTGGCCCCAGCAGCCAAGCTGTGTCCCACCCTGGTATGCTTGCACGTGGTGTTAGTCAGTCTTCACCTACAGTCACTGGGGGGCTCTGGCACTAGGTCACATCATCTCAGATTTGGCACTGGGAATTCCTCTCCTGCCCTCTTCCTGGGAATGTTTGCCTAGTGGCGCGGAGCAACATGAGCATCCCAGATCTCAGCATTTCCAGCCTAGCTTTTCTGAGGAGCTGGCAGTGACAGGGAATCTCTCACCACCAGTTGTTCTGCACCGAGTCCCGTGAAGTGTGAAGTCCCTAGAGGAGGACTCCCACTACTGATATGTTCAGCCTTGATTTTTACTTTGGAAGGAGAAGCTGCATGGGTGTTTTCTGCTGCAGCAGACTGAAAGCCCTGCTGCAACACGTCCCTCTTTCCGGCAGACTTCTGACCTTCCTGGGAGCAGTGTTTGTCCAAGGCAGATCTGACTGGCAGAAAGACTACAGATAACTTACTCAGCTGCTCTGTTCCTATCCCACAGCATCATGGGCTGAGCAACTACCCAGACCTGATATCCCTACGCTGCTGAAGGGAGAAAGGAAGGAGAGCTAAGCACAAGTGACCGTGCTGCGTGCTTTTCTCTCTTTGGTTGTGTAAGTATAAATTCATGGGAGGCAGAGCTTCTGCAGAAGCAATTACTTTCTCATGAATTTTGCAAATGCTGGCCCTGTTCCCATGTTTGCATACTTCTCTCTCTTGCCTAAAGTGCATGCAAACCAAACATACAAGGACCCAATTAAATACAGACTGCTGGTTTTCGCTCTTTTGCACAGCAAAGATGTTTTTTGAAGGAAACATAGTATGCTTATTAAAAAAAAAACCAACCCACAAAACAAGTCGGACTACCAGCTAGCTTGGTACTAGTCCACTTAATGACTTTGGGGGCCAAATAATTAAAAAGCATTTTTCTCCTTTGGCACTAGCTGAGAAAGCAATGTGTTTGAATGGAGAGGGAGTCATTCTGCAGCCATTTTTACCTCTTCTGAGGTCACTGGCTTTCTGCACTCATTTTACAGTCTTTCAGTGTACACAACTCATGACAACACTGTTTTGGATAGCAACTGTTCCTATGGTTTTCACTAAGGGAGGCTGAACTCAGAAACATCCTATTTTTAAACAAGATTTGGAAATGCAGTGGCAGGGGGTCAGAGAGTGACACAAGGTTTGATTCCCTATATGGAAGATGGTGAGGTTCTGGCTCCAGAGCAGGCCCATCAGATGACTGATGGGGAAAATTCCATGTCTGGAAACCTTGCCAACAGGCTTAAAACCTGGTAATCATCATCAAAATGTCTACCGTGGCCTTCATCTCTTGTGAATGCTTTTGCTTTTCAGCATTCCTCTGTGGTCATGTTCAGGTCCATCAGCATGGGGCTGGGAGTCTCTCACACACCTCTTGCTGCAAGAGCAAACCCAAAGAAGCAGCGCTGGACCTGCTGAGCTTTGTAGGACTGATCTTTCTTGATCAGTCGGCTCCTTAATAGTCTCGGGCAGCTGTCCAGGCTTCCCTCTTCCCCGTCTCCTGTTTGACCTTCATTCTGTCTGCATTCAGCCATTTGTGCAAAAGGCTGCCTGGAACTGCACTGGTGCTTTCTGCCTGACCCCTTGATCTGCCTACTACCCCTCATCCTGAAATCCTTTGAGATCCCTCCAGGCTGGCTCAAAGGGCAGCCAGCTGGACACTCACCTCTTCTCATGGGGCTTTTGCTGTCTGTGGAAGCGTTGGTTCTTTCGCACCAAGGTCCAGCGCTGTGTACCCTTCCACATCTTCACAGGCTGCCGACTCAACCTCACAAACTTGCTGAGGAGATATGCCATTTCTTCCTCACTTCACCTGCCTTTCCAGGCTTCTCCCATCTCTGGGTCTCGGCACTGATTGCTGCCTGACTTGTTTGAATCAGTCCTCACTGTGGAAGGTCTGCGAATTGGTGTTGGTTATCTCCACGCAAGACAGTGTTTTCAGTGCTTTAGCAGCATCCCTGATCTGACTTTCCTGGAGGCAGGAGAAAGGTGGGATGGCTGCTGCACGCATTCCATGTCTGTGATGGGCTCTGTTCTTGTTATCTCAGAGGAAGGAACAGATGGCACATGTTCTCGTTGGCCTGTGGAGGCAGTAAGAAGGAGGGCTGTCTTCTCTCCACTCCTTCTGGAAGAAACCAAAGAAATTTGGGATTCACATCGAGGAGGAAGACAGGTACCCTGTGAGCTTGCAGTTGTCTTTGGTGTGAGGGTTAACAGCTCAGAAACTTGCAGCAGCTGGAGAAAAAACCACTGCTCTCACCAGAGGAAAGGTTTGGAGCCAGCAAGCAGTAATAACCCTGCCCTGGGGTGAGGAGGATCAGTCTCAGAGCCTGGCAGAGAGCCTGTCCAGTCAGCGAGGCCTGAGTCCCACTAGGATTTTAAGGTCTTTCTGGCCTGAGACCAACTTTGAAGTCCAGTTTGGGATGCTCTGTCAGTGCTATGACTCAAGGAAGCCCCAGACTGTAATGCAGTACCCACGGAGTCATTTTTTCTGTGCTAATTCTGCTTTTTGGTTAAAAGCCTTCCTAAAGGGCAAACATGAGGTCTAAGTTGAGTGCCTGGGTTTCAGGAGGGAGAAAGTCATAGCTGTGCCTTACACAGGCACTGCTCCCTGCAAGGCTTCAGGCCTCTCTCAGTAAATTCAAACACCCTTGAAGGGAGGGGTTTGCTTGTGCCAAGAAAATGACAGAGTCTTCACTCTGTCCTCACCCCAGACCAGGATGTCAAAGTGAACGTGAATCAAGGCTCAGATACTTCAGTTTGTGTTTCTCCAAATGTTTCATCATGCAGTTTCAAAAAACACTTGATGCTTGTCTTCTTAAAATACCACGTTTTTCCTCTTAACTGAGCCATTGCTTGGCACAGCCTTTTATTATGAAACGCTTGGTCCTGCTCAACTCCATGTTATCTCATGGGGACAATTTTGTGTTTCCGAAGTCTCATTGTTTCCAGCAAAATCACAGATGACTCTGCTTACCCTGTGCTTAGATAACCATTCATAGTCATTTAACGTAGGCCTTCTTAACTTACCCTACAAGCAACTTTGAGAAAACTTTATACCTTTCTTTTGGGATGTTTCCCATGGGCCTTCCTACTGAAGTTGCATATGCTTAACTAAATTAATTTCAGAGCAATGGGGCTCGGCTTGGCTAAGCCACAGGGTTATCTTGCAGCTTTATGACAGCTGATGTGACTGTGAGCTGCTGGCTGGCTTCTGGGCAGGGAGTGACACACATTTTTCTCCTTCTTTCCTCAGGGGTATCTGTTGGTCAGAGCTGATTGCTGGGCACTTGAAAAATATGTATCTTACCTCACCTTGAGGCATCTTCATCTGTGATTGCTGCTGTGTCTTAGGCAGAGGAGTGACCTCTCACTAGTTTCTCACTCTCCTTTACTGTGGAGCACTATGGTGGAGTAGGATGGCCACGGTGAGCCTGGGGAATACTGCTGTCCTTCCTCAAACCTGTGAAGGCACACGATGCAAGCAGAAAAGGCCTCACAATGTTATTTCCTTCAGTTGCAGTCTCCCATCATTACTATTTGTTGGTGCTGGGGCATCTCCTCCTACCTTTCTGGCCTTGGAGCTCCTTCTCCAGGTCCTTGCCTGCTCCTCCAGCCCAAAGGCACACCCTGTCACCAACAGTTGCTTTCCTGGTGGTTGTGTATTGGAAGTGGCAGGAGGGGAGAGCAAGGCCGCTGAGGAAGAACATGGTGGGGTTGCTGCATCTTTCCCTATCAGCCTTCTCCAGCCTCTCTCAGGCTGACCTTCCTATCCCTCTGCACAGCTGCCAGTCCCTCCTAGATCACTGGCCTCTTTCCATCTCCTCTCCATAATGGGAGAGGTATTTAGCTGTGTTTTGATGTGTCTGCCCTGTGCAGAGCACCTTGCCTCAGCAGGGTGGCCATGTGAATGGAGTAACCTCTGAGGCCATCCCCACTCTTGATCTAACACCAGGGCTTGGTTCACAGATGTGGCTGGGGTCCTTGCTGTCCTCTGACCCTTGGCTAGAGAGACCCAGCAGTCATGGGGAGCTAGTAGCACAGGAAGCCGTCTTGGAAGACAGTTCCCATGTGGGTAGGCTACCCCATGAAAAGTGAGAGACTAGCCTCGAGCTACTGACTGGGCCAGTAGTCTCCAGGAGGCTCTGTAGGGTCTCTAGGCAAATATGTTTGTTCTTGAAGGCAGCCTGGCCACCAGCAGATATGTCCCGCTCTTGTTTAACTGTGCCATGCTCTGCTCTTTAGCTGCATACCAAATACTTAATCAAGTAGATGAAACTACAGTAACATCTTCCTCCTGTTCCTGAAACCTGAGAAGAAGGATATTTTGGCATCACCTCCTAGTAACAGAGTGGAATAAAATAGATCTGCTTTCGTTGCTGTGAATCAGGAGCCAGTTGTGGTTTGCAGGAGAGAAAATGCTACTGGGAAGTAGCATGCCATTGTCTCTGCATGGTGCTGGCAGGAAAGGGAGACATTCAGACTCCATGGAGGAATGGTTTGTGCTGGGTGTAATATCACCAGAGGTCTGTGAGGTGTTGGCTAGCAGACTGGATCCCACGGAATGAGGATTGTGGTCTGTGGGCAAGTGAGGGTTGTGTAAGTGGAAATTTGAGACTGCACACCTCCATGGCAAGTGAGGGTGCTCACTTGCAAGAACTTTCCAGGATTTTGAACATGGCATGAAATAACGACTCAAGTTGCCCTGGAAAAATTAGGAAGGTGGCCAGAAAACAAGGCAAGGAAAATTCTTGAGGTGCTACAAATAAATGCAGTATATTCTGGGGAAAAAGCATCTGGATCTTCAGTCCTGAAGATGGAAGGACTTCCATGGGAGTGAGCAGCTGCAGGGGATGGGCAGGCAGGTCACCAGCCTGATGCATTGTGTTCACCAGTGACGAGACCCAAGGGTCGCAGAGGGAACCCCAGCTTGTTGGATTTTCTGTCCGCTTTGCCCTGCCGTGTGGCCTCTGTTTGCTTCTGCAGCACCCTGCAGGGTGAGCTGCCAATGGAGCATTTGCAGGAGCAATTGCCCGGAGTGACTCAAAGGCTCATTTAGTCTGTGCAGCTCAGTTTAGTCAGGATTAAAAAGGATGATGCCTGTCCATTGTGGCATCCTCTGCAGCAGTAGGGGATGGGCACAGGACCAAGTGAAGGTCATGTGTAGAAGGGAGAAATGCTTCTGGGGGTCCCAGGGTGTTTCCCAAGAACATCACAGAGCACTGGGATGTTCAGCATAAGGATTGAGTAGCTGCAGGTCCACAGAGTGAGGGTTACGTCTCCCTCCCCACGAAGGCACTCTGAGTTACACAGACCACACAATGGCCTCGCCGTGACGCCCTGTGACATGTGGCCTACAGGTTATGTCTCACCTATTATTAATAGCCCTGTCTTGATGTCTCTCCATGATACTCTTGCAAACAATTATTTTTCTCCTCCTTCTTCAAGCCAATTACCAGGCATGAAGCCAGGCCCTTGAGCAGCATGGCTGTCACGTTTCTCATGTCACGGTGAGCAAGCATGAGCTTGCTGCTCAGCCTGCATGGGCAGCAGGAGCAGCCAGATGCTCAGGTACCATTTAGCTGTGGACATTTCAGGAGAAACCTGAGGCATGGCTTGGCCCCTGATAGATGTGAGGATGGTATGACAGGCTTCTCTATCAGCAGAGGGTTTCCAGAGGGAAACTGAGGTGGGGAGAGGAGACCTAGAGGGCAATGGGACACTTGAAATGGGGGGTTCTATCAGGGCGATTGCCAGAGGAGCACAGGGCAATGGGGAGGCAGGAGCAGGAGAGAGTGGCCTGGAAGAGGCAGAGCCAACATGAGTTTCTACCTGGCCAGGAGAGGATTTGTCTTTACCCTGCAAACCTGTCCTTGTCATAGTGTCCTTTAAGCATTCGATTTCTTTTTAGGTGTGTGTATATTCAGTGACAAACTATATCAAAAGAAAACAGAACCGCCCTCTCTCTCTCTGACTCCCCTTCAGCTTGTTCCTTTCCGATAGACAGGTAGCAGTGACCTTCACCCCCTTGTTCATTTTTTCATGGGAGGTAAAGCCACACATCATGCATGTCAATTAAAAAATGTAAATAAGGCCAAGATGGGGGAGAATTATAGAACGTAGGTGAGATGGAGGAAATTGAACCTCCCCTTGAAAGCAGGTGATTTTTTTTCAGCCTCCCAGCTGTAAGGTGTTGGGTGGAACTCAGTTAATAATTCACACCGCAGACATTACATAGTGGTATCGGGTTACATTTGAAAGTCAGGTGCTGAGGGCTCTTTGCTGCTAAAATAATGGACTTTGGCTCCAGTGCAAACTATGCGTTGCCTCGTTGAATGCCTCGGGACAGAAATAGCCATAGCTGTCTCTTCTTCCCGCCAGATCGATTTGCTGAAAACCCATGGCTGCCTTGGGAGAGAGAGGCTCTGTCCTTAAGCCTCTCCTGGCTAGAAACATTCTTGTCCTAGAGCTCAGGCAGTTCTGTGCTAGAAATTATTCACCGGTGTTGCCAGGCCTGGCTTATTACAGGTTGCTCTAGACAACTTGTAAGACCGACAAGGGAGATGGGGAGTTAGGTACCAAAAGGCCTTTGTGGATCAAAAATCACCTACATATAAAAGAAAGTCAATGAGGAGACGTGATTCATGCTAATGAGTTTAGAGAACAACTTCCCCACATACCTGCAGATGAAGACTTTTGGCTGCTAAACAGCATGAGCTGGGCCAGAACCTGTACTGGGCTCTGAAACTCAAGCTTGTAAATTCTTTTTTCACCCCTTGCTTATAATTAAGATTCAAAACTGCAGCCAGGCCATGTTCTGCCAGCGGCAACCTTTTGGCTAGACACTGATTTGCACGTGCAGAGCTGATACAGGTAATTAGAAAATCACCCAGAATAAAACACCCTCTCCCTTTGCTGGACTGGTTCTTCCTGGGTTCGGAGGAGTAACAAGCCATAAACCTGCATGAGAGCCACTAACCTCAGCAGATCTGGCTTAGATCTCACACAGGGAACAAATTTAATACATAAGCAAATGCAGTTTCACAAAGTCATTTCTTAGAGAAGAGGTTTAAATTTGAACTGTTTTAACTTTAAGCCAGCAGAAAAGCAATTTAAGATTAGTGAAGAGAAAGGGAAGGGGAGGCTATGGAATAAAGATAAAATAGCTTCCAACGATTCACATAGCTTTGAAGCAGAAACAATAGGATAAAATTCATGTTGACATTGCAGAAAATAGCAGGATTAACTTGCATTGGGTAGGTCAGTGTTTGTGTTACTGCCTGAAGGTATTGGGAAGAGGCAGGCACCCAGTTTATCTAGTTCAGGTTACACGTCAGCGTGAGGGCAGCAAGTCTCTGATGAGAAAGCAGGAATCTGAAAAGTAGCTCATGACCAAAATGTTTTGTCCTGGGTGAATTTCTGTCCTCAAAGAAAGTGCCACTCAAAAATATGCTTTAATCTCACTTGGTTTGGCCTTGGGTTCAAAACTGAAGGCACAAACATGCTTCCTCAGATACCCTCCTTCAGCACATGGGTCAGCCAAGCTTCAGTGTCTGTGTTTGCCTCAGGCTCTGTAATCCCAGGTGGGCTGCTGGCACCTCTGCCCTTGCCTCCTGGCTGCTATGTGGGCAGTGCAGCAGAAGATATGGGAATGGTCTGTGGCTGTGGCAGCAAAAGACGATCATGGTGCAGCCCAGAATGCCAGTGCCTACTGTAGAGCCTTGCTTAGTGGTTGTCTCCAACCAGCATTTTGGAGGGGAAACCAGAAGCAAGGAGACCCCCCAGGTTCCATTTGCCACGTGAAGTGTTGATAAGTGAACACCAGGCCTTTGTGCCGTGGGTCTTCCTGTTGACTCTTCCTACCCTGTTTTCACTGAGTGGATGCTGAGGCTGTTTTCCAGCACTCCAGGGGAGGAGCACTAATTTCCATGTAGAGACCATTGTGCCGGGAGTATGTGCTAAGCCCTGTCTTCCTGCATCCACCTCTTCTCGGAGTGCTCTAGGCTGGCTGCACAGAACATGTTAAGAAAGCTATTCCAGGAAAATCGGAGTCATCATCAAGAGGAAGATACTCACAAAAACTACAGCTTGGCAAGCCAACTGAAGCAGGGAAGGCTGCCTGGCAGGTTAGCTATGCAGTGCTAAGAAGAGAGCTGCAGTTTGGCCAACTCTACAGCCCAAGGGACCAGGAGTGGTCAAACAATGGAGCTTTTACTAACTCTGTGTTGTGGGGCTTGTGGCACCAAATTGAGGAGAGCTCTCTGAGCCACAATGGAGAAAACAGAAACTATCTAAAATCTGCTGAATAGGGAAATGCCATCCTAACCATTCAGAAAAGAAAAAAAAGAATGAAAAAAGAAATTTGAAGTGCTTTCAAAGTAGCACAATGCCACAGAAAGCCAGTCCAAAAAGGTCCCAGAGATCTAATTATAGCCTGCAATCAATGCTGCTCTTATCCGTGCTGCTAATGAACACACACGAGGCGAGCTGTTTTGCTGCTCCAGGGCTTCTTGCAATAGAAATAGCAGCTTGGTAATAACTAGCCCCCTTGCTTGATTAGGGCTCGCTTTGCCTTCTCTCAGTTTCCCAGCCTCTGGTGCGTGCCCTCCAGAGATGCGGGAGCTGCAACCCAGGCTGTTCAGGACGGGGTAACCAGTCCAAAGCATCGGGGAGGCTCTGGCACATGCATCTGTGGCTCCATTACTGGAACGCAGAGAGCTGGCTGATGAGGAATAGGCCTCCCAAGAGGTAGAAAACGCCATCTTTCAGGATGTGAAAGAACCCCAAATTCCTGGAAACTAATTGTACAGTAGAAGAACCCCTTTAGGTGCCAGGTTATGTCTGACAGCTTCCTCGTGGAAGGAAAACACAACGGTCGCCCTGCTTCTTCAGGGAATGAGGCACAGAGAATAGGAGCCAGCACCTCTGTGTTATCAGATCAGCTGTTAAAGTGTTTTCTGCCATGGGCTGTGCTGGGGAACTGCTTCTCCTTTGCGTGCCTAACAGAAAATAGGTCCTGTATCTATGGTTCTGCTCCAGACAACACCTGCCAAGAGGAAGTAGAGGCTGCTGCTGCCGTGGAGGAGTTGCCTTCATGCACAGATAGGGGAGGCCAGAGGCAGTTCTCCATCATCTGTTTCTTTCTAGCATTTTTTTTTTTTCCCAAACAAAGCAAGCACAAGCTCTGTCTCGACCTTGAAAGACTTGCAGCCTTCCAGAAAAGTGGGCACTGGCTACTGTGAAAATAATGACTGGAGTTGAGATAGTCCCTGGGACCAGAAGAGGAGGGACTGCTGTGCCAGGGTCTGATCTGGGAACCAGCCTTGAACTCACTCCAGCTTTGTCAAGCACACTCCTCTCAGAAAGCATCCTAGAAGCATATGGTCTCAGTTTTCATGTGGTTGATGACAGTTCTGTCCCTGCATTGCCTGGAGAAAGCTATTTAGATGATTATTCATCCCCACAGTTCGGTAACTGCACTAGTTTGGAGTGGTCTGGTTCCCTGGGGCTTTATTTACATCTTGGTCTTCGGGGCCATGGAACTGCTCCATAGCAAACTGTCAGTCCTTTGAAGAAGGGATCACTCTGATCGATGGAAAAGTTTGAGAATCTCCCCAGTGTTCAGATTTGCCAGTCTTTTCTCAGGGTCTTTACTGCAGCTGGGAACTGCCCTTGGCTACTGCTCACCCCTTGCTTTTGCAATATCTGGCTACTGATTCAGGTTCAGGTAGGTTTGAGGCTCCTAGCTGTTCTCAGTGCCCCCTTGGTGCAGGATGCTGTAAATCGTATCCACACTTTTCCCCATATCCAAACTTCTTCCTTCTTCACATGGTTAAGGAAAGAAAAGCAACCCACCGCTGGAATTTGGAAAGGGAGAAGCAGCCAAGCACGAACACAGGCAGCTGAGCTGAAAAGCAACGTCAGAGCTGAAAATACAGCTCCAAGCTAGTTTATGACCTCCTGGGTACATTAGAAGAAAAGAGTCTTTGCTTTTTTTTTCTGGCAGCAGCTTGAGCTGGGTGGAGCTTTATGTAGAGTAAGTTGTACAGAACTGGCTCAGAAGCCTCTCTGCTTGCAGCTGATCCTGGAAACAAACTTATTGCCTCAAACAGGCAGATTGAATGTCAGAAATGCAAATTCCCCGAGGGTGGAGCTGCAGGGTCCTGCCAGATGGGCATTTTTTCCAGACTCATGTTGGTAATTCCAAAGCTGAGCTGAGACCTTCTTTCTCCCTTGCTCTTGCTACCCATGGTGGAAGATGTTTGTCATTGCTGGGGGGCTTTGCTGTAAGGAGCTGGCTGATGGCAAGACAAGCCAAGTAACTGCACGTGCTACACCAAAATGCCATCCTGTCTCCTTTCAACAAAGGGACCGCTGAGTCAGAGAAGCCCAAGGCGATCGGTCAGGACAGACCTTGCTGCCCATTCCCAGCCCTGTGAAGAGCATGGCTCAAGTTGACAGGTAGCTTAAGAGTGTTCAAAGAAGCTGCAACCCTCTGCAGCCAGGCTGTGTAACAGCAGGGTCTAGGGATTTAAGCAGTGCTTTCATGTGAGTGTAAGCTTAGCTGTATTAAGGCAGAGGGAACCTGGGAGCCCGTGCTGGCTCAGCTTGGCATGGTCGTTGGTATAAACTTCTGTGCTTTCCCTGTGTGACTTCTGCATGCGTAAGCACGGGCTCTGGTGTCCTCAGCAAGGGAGCTGATGGCAAAGTGGAAGTGGGTATGGGCTCTCCTCTGCCAGGCCATCTCTGTGCCCCATGGCCATGTGGGCCAACACGTGCCAAAGGAACCAGGATCCTGTCCCCCACCCTGAAACATTACTCCAGGAAGAGGAGAAGAGAGGCAAGGGGCAGAGGTGCCTGGAGTGGCCTGTGTTCTGCTTCCCCATCCAGTCCTCTTAGGGCCAAGGATGGACTTTTTCCAGCCTAGTTGAATTGCTCCGTGGTGCCAGTGCACCAGAGGAGGATGGCTAATGCATGCTTCTGGTGCCCTCACCCAGGGAACATCTGCATCCTTACAGGCATTACTGTGAACAAAACTAGGCCTTTGGAGAACTTCTTTCATTGGGAGCACATATTACTCTGAT
This sequence comes from Actenoides lindsayi, assembly GCA_025331215.1. Taxonomy (NCBI): domain Eukaryota; kingdom Metazoa; phylum Chordata; class Aves; order Coraciiformes; family Alcedinidae; genus Actenoides; species Actenoides lindsayi. Next base: position 52,069 of record WTSP01020501.1, read on the forward strand.
TTCAGAGGGAGATAACTCCGCTTTCCTTCCCAGCTTCTCCAGAGTGATCCTGAGTTACCAGCTGGAGCCATCTCACATGATGCCCAGTCCCAAAGACAGCCTTGGATTCTGAGGGTCTTAAGCATCTGGAGACTGATGTGGGTTTCCCAGGTCTCAGAGTGGGCCACAAAGTCATATGTGCAGTGCCTGTATTTGTTGAGGTAAGTGGTTAAACACTAAATCCAGTTCGACGCAGATAAGTAATGACAAAATCTTTTTGTACTGAACTGTTAGTACTCAATTTTAGACTAAACCAGGATACTTATTAGCAGAAATAACACTCATAAGATAGCTTGCCTGAACAAAAGCCATTCTTCCTTCCAGTAACACCACAACTAAAAAAAAAAAAAAGGGAAAATGACTAAAATGCTCAGTCATCCTGCTGTTAACTCCCCCAAGTGCATCCCTGACAGACTTTATGGCTCATTGTTTACCAGCACTGGGCTGTTACTGCAGAGCATTTAGAAGCACTGAAAGATTTGTGCATAGATTCATTGGTTGTCTAACAGACCTTGTTGACCACCAACTTAGAAGCCAGTGCATGTCTGCTATAATTGTTTGCATGTCTGTAAAGCATTCAAGTGATAATTGATCTGGTCTCTGAAGTGAAGTTCTCCTCCAGAAGCCACCGCAGAGGAGTGGAGGGATCGATAGATTTATTTATTTTTATTTTACCTCCTATTGTGAGTCTGTCTGCTTGGAGACAGCTTCTTGGAGAAGCTGGGCTGTGACAGTCCTCAGCCTAAGGGGGAGACCTATTCCAACATCTACTTCCCCAGTGACCAAGTGTGCTATTGAGTGAGGGGTGGAAGGCACCACTCATGGTCTTTGTCACCAGCATCACCCTGAACCCTGGCTTGCAATGCCATCACAGACACATTCAGCTGAGCTCACAGATGAAGGAACATTCTGCATTTCTGATGGCTACCCAGATGCCAATAAATCACATCAACTAGGGAAATGTAGGAGAAGCAATACCTGCCAGGTGTCCAGGGGAACACTGTGTGAGAGGGGAATGGTTGTAAAACCCTGAGTGGAGCTGAAAGGGGCTATTATATTTCTTCCTCTGAAAGTGCCTGTCTCCACAGTGCCACAGTGTCACTACACAAACACTCAGGAATTACACCCCTGCTGATAATGCTCCAGTTTTGTTCTGGCAGGGACCATAAAGATGGAAAGCAGTTGCAGGAGATCGTGAGTGCCCTACTGCTGAATACTGAGTGATGGGAAGGAAACTGGGGTCTGGTTTGCTCAGGTTGACCTTGATGGGTATCATCAGAAGGTGGACCTTAGGTCAATTTAGGTCTTCAGCTCTTGGCAGCAGGGTTTTCCAGCAATAGTGTTGGGAATATGGCCCTACTCTTTACTGCAGGATGCCTTGGGGGATGGCAGGTGTCTTGCTGTATGCCAATAGCAGCTGCTCCCTTGCCCCAAACTGCATATGGGTTAGGACTGTACAGCCCTAAAATATTTTTGCCTGATGGCCACTTACCTTGTCCCCTCACATCCTGAGTCTGGCCAGGAGCTGCAACAAACAGGGTGTTTTGGCCAGATTGCAACATTGCTGAGGGCTCCTGAGGACCATGTGTTTTCCTCAAGAGAGCAGTGCAGCCCTGGAACAAGGTGCAGAGATGTGGTGGCATCTCCATCATTGAGGTCATCAGCATCCACACAGATGAGGCCTTGAGTGATGTCAGCTAGCTGTGAGAGTGGTCCTGCTTGGAGCACACATCTGGAGATCTCTAGAGATCTTTTCCCATTTGAACCTATCTAGGATTCATTAAATATAAAGACATCAGCATGGTCTGACAAAGACTCTCCCACCAGAAATAGCTGGAAGCTATAAAAAGCACTTATGGTGCTATCCTGGACAATTCACCCTCTTCTGCTCTTTTGAGCATACTTCTCCTGGGTCATGAAGTCTGAGCCTTCCCTCCTCCTGAGACTTACAGAGCAGCATCGGAGCAGAGAGGGGATCTGTGACTAATGCATGGCCTGGAAGTGTTTACCCGTATCCCTGTTCCAGCAGCCAAAGTACTTAACTTGGTGACTGCTCTGACTTATCTGTACCAAAGGAGCATGCCAGCTGCATTTATTTTTCAGCAGAGACACCCTTTTTCTTTTTTTAAGTCTTGTGTCAATGTCAATAACAAGCCATTCAAGACAGCTAACTCTCTGGCACGGTACCCCTCCAAGGGGGAGGATAAAGACACAGAAGGCAGAACCTTGCTGGGCCAGAGCAGCTGGTTCGAAGCTTAGCTCCATCAAAAAGAGACAAGGGCATAAGTATGTTCTATTGCAGTAGTTTAAAGCCAGACAAACAGCCCAGCAGGTGCACGTTTGTGGAACTGCCAGGGGAGTGTGGGAGCATCGTAACCCAGCCCCATGCCGCTGGCTTTATGACAAAGCTCTGTGCCGTCCCTGGGGTGCAGGGTGCTCTCCAGTACTGCTGAAAGCTGTGTCCTTCACGCAACCTCCTCCCATTGCGCACAAGTGAACTTCCTGCCCCCCCCAGACCGCAGGCGAGCTTGCGGAAGACATTGTGAAACCGAGCTGACCCTTGAGTTTGGTGATGGTTACGTTGGCAGTGGCGGACACGGCGTCACGGGGTGCAAGAAAGGCGAGAAAAAGGGCAATGCCCTCCTGCAGAACTCAAGGGAGATGCTAGAGGGCAACAGGAAGCTCCATGGTATGTGACAAAAAGGAAGCGCCCTTGTGGATAAGAGACATGCCCCCAAAGGCTCAGTCTCTTAGTAAGGCTCATTTGTTGACAGTTTGTGGAGGAGGAACCCAAGACGCAACGCTGACTGTTGCTGGGAAAGGATGCACTCTGTCTTCCCCCTGCCTCTTACACTCCTGCTGCCCTCTGTTAGCAAGGCAAATGCAACTTCCACAGGTCACACTCTACTTTTGAGTGCCTGGAAGAGCTACATTTAACACCAAAGAAAAAATGGCTCCGGTGGCAAAGTACTATCTGGGTGCATTTACACTGCCATGGCAGAGCCATTCTTCCTACCCTTTGCATCTTACCCTGCTGTGAGCGTCCCCGCTGCTGAGGCTGGCCTGGTGAACATCTAAAGCAAGAATGTGGGGTGCTCATACAACATCTGTACAGAGATACAGGTGGCAGGCTGAATTGTCCTCATTGGGTTTGAAAGCAGTCAAGCTCTCTTGAATCTCCTACATTTTTGCTGATCACCTCCCCATGTTCAGGCTTATGTGTCTCAGCTGCAGCTCTGCTCGCACGCTTGTCTGCTGCTTAGTTAGCTACAGAGCCTCTCTTTACGATTAAAAAGGGCCATAAACTAAGCATGTGTTGAAACCTGAACTCAAGGACCTTCTTCAATATGTGAGCAGCCTTGAAGAGTGAACTTTTTCAGCCCATCACGAGCCCTGTTCTGGAAGCTGGACAAGGCTGGGAACAACTCTGGCCATCCATATTCCCAGCAAGGACCCCCTTAGCAAGCATGAGAATGAGAAGAGAGTGGCAAACTCTCACCTGTGCTCTTCCTGGGGTGCTTGGATGTACTTTTAACAAACTTCTTAAACATTTTTGACCCTCTTCTGCCAGGATGCGGATGCAGAGAGCCCACATCCTGCCCTTGTCACCGCATCCAGAACTTGTAATCCAGTGTGCTGTTGATGAGGCTGCCACTATGGCAGTGGACACCTGTAAGACAGCATCCCTGAACCAGGGGGAAATTGTGCTTGGCAAAGGAAGCTGGTTATGCACCAAAGGAATCCTTGTCCCACTTCCCTTTATAGAGCTGTCTATGGAGCTGAGACTTAGGAAACCTGAACCTCCAAGCACCTCAGCTGAGATAAACGTGACATCCCAGCTTAATTACCTCTGCCAAGAGGTAGCACCAAAAACCCTCAGGATATAGAGGTTTGGGAAAGAACAAAGGCTAGTGGGGTGGGGGGTAGACAGTATTAGGAGCACTCTAAGAAATCTTTGTTCATTAAACAGCAAGTGCACAATCACACCTACCACCAAGGGCTTTATAAATGCAGTAATTGCAATGTCTGTATCCTCTAGCAAATAACATCTGGGCATTAGGAGGGAAACTCAAGAGCACTCTTGGTCCTCCTAATATTTGCACATCTCCTCAGATTCCCCAGACTTTAACAGGCTTAGCTTGAAGTTCCTTATCTCTCAAACAGAAACTGTAGTCACATGGGGGTTGCAGCCACAAAACTGTTACGGGAAATGGCTAACTGCAGTTGTCTCACTCATGAGCTTGGTCCAGTGTTCAGATGTGAAAGCAGCCCTGGCCAAAGCACCCCAGTCACCTGAGGATGTGCTGGGACACAGAAAGGGTCACAAATAGCTTTTTTTTAAAAAAAAAGTAACTTTTTTCCCCTGCAACCAGAAAAACAAGCATATGACCTTCTAACAGAGATCTGTGTTGTGCATTTGATTAAAAGAACAATAGTAAAAAAAAAAAGGCAAACCCAAACCCCTATATTTGAGGCATTTTTAGTGGTTCTTAACAGCAGTTAGTTAGATGTGGAGGTGACAAAGAATTTGGGGAGAAAAGGTAGTGGCAAATAGTTGCCAAGAAGATGAAGCCCTTTGCTTCATACTTCTCATGGCATAACTTGTCAGGCAGGGGATAACATGCAGGGTGAAAAATCACACACACAACTTTCCCTGCTTCATCACGCCCCTCAGCCTGTGCAGTTCCCTTTCCTAGGACCTGAGCACTCCTACAGCAGAGCAGCTCTCAGCTGCCTCTGGGCAGATCTGCCACTCCTGGAAGCATCTCACCACAAAGCCAAAGCCAGAAGGGCTTCTGGGCACAAACGACAGCGGGCAATACCCAGTGCAGGCTCCCTTGAGCCACCGGGGAGGGAAACACCACAGACCAGCATGAAACACCACGCAATACCCTTTTCCCAGGTGTGTACAGATGCCATATTCCTCTGTTGAGAGGAGCAGCAGCACGACATGGTGGAAGAGTTTGCACCCAACTGCGTCAGCATGCTTCGTTTTGTGATGCAAAGACTGGGGGAAGGAACCTGAGAAACCAAAAGGTCTACCCTATGCAGCTGTTGCTGAAAGCAGAATGCCCTGGAAAGATCATCTTATGAAAGCGAGAAACTCAGAAATAGCTGCAGGCAGAAAGTGCTCGGTTTTATTTCTGTATAGAGCGAAGGCTAAGCTCACTCTCTGCAAGGCTTTGTAGCAAGATGGGAAGTGCTGTCTACACAAGCCAAGCCGTGCTTTTTTTTTTTTTCCTCCCCTCCCCCCAGCTTTCCTTCTTCCCTTATCTGTAAGTGGCAAAAGCTACCCAGCTCAGCAGTTGATTGTTTGAAGCATGACACCATCAGGGCATTGCCCAGACCTGGTCTTTGGGGCCAAAGCCAGGTCAAATCCTGAAACGAGCCCCAGCTGGCATTTACACCAGAAAGAGCTGTTCCCCTTCTGCAATGAGGCATGTTTCCTGCCAGTGCTTTTTATTGCGGGGACAACAGAAACAACTAGTTTAAGGCGAGGAAGGGTCTAATTTTCACTTGATCCTGGTATTAGAGGAGAGCCTGACCTTCCTACTGCAATGCCTCTCCCAGCATTCACCACACCCCCGTATCAGGCAGAGAGAAAGCACTGATGCCAGATCAGACTACAGTGGGGGGGGGGGGGGGGGGAAGGGAAGGGGGGGGGGGAAGGGGGGGGGCGGACAAGAAAAAAAAGAAGAAAAACTTGAAAGGGGCGGTGGTGGCCGCACAAGAGGGGGGGGGGAGAGGGGGAGCA
>WTSP01020507.1:0-12621 GCA_025331215.1 Actenoides lindsayi
TCGGCTCGGCTCGGCTCGGCTCGGCTCGGCTCGGCTCGGCTCGGCTCGGCACGGCACTGCTCGGCACGGCACGGCTCGGCTCATCTGGCAGAGCATGGCATGGATCGGCCCGCATGGCGCGGTTCAGCTCGACCATCATGGCACGGTGCTGCTGGCACAGCTTAGAACGGCATGGCACAGCTCAGCCTACGTGGTGCTGCTAGAATGCCTCGGCACGGCACGGCTCAGCTAGCGTGGCATCGCGCTACTGGCACGGCTTAGAATGGCATGGCACAGCTCCGCTGGCATGACTTGGCACGGCATGGCACAGAAGGTCTGGACGTTATGGCACGGCACTGGTCATACGGTATATCGTGGTACTGCTGGCACAGCTTGGCTAGCGTGGCACCGCTTGGATGGCATATCTTGGCACAGCACGGCATGGCTCCACTGGCAGAACGTGGCTGGTTCTGTTCTTGGGGTAGCGGCCAAACTGTCACTGATCATTTCACACCATCGATAAACACATGGCCACCAGGTGTGAGTCCCAGGCACCTGCAATGCAACGAATGGCGGCAGCCTTAACCTGGGTCAAACAGAAAGTGGCAGTTCCCTTATGCACCAAAACACTCCTTTCAAGGCTTTTCTGCTTTCTTTGGTTGGCAGAAGCTTAAAATTTTGCAAGTGCCAGTGCAGGCTGCTCTATAACCAATTATGCTTCCCAACAATTAACTTCCTATTTCTAGTTAACCTTTTCCAGACATCTTTGAATTAAATTTACAAACCCTTGGGGCTCCACAAGCAGGTGGGGGGGCTGAAAACCACCGTCCCACTGTCACCAGCCAGGCTCTTTCCACGAGGATCTGAGGCGCGCAGATAAATCATGGAGCTTCACATTGTTGCATCCAACCTGCCCAGCGTGCAGCAGCTGCTGGGTCCTTCTGGGGCAGGGAGATGCTCCCCTCATTCTCCTGGGCTTCAACTGGGAGCTGGTGGGCATGGGGAGAGATGTGCAAAGGGGTGGGGGCCGTGAGTTCACAAGAGAAAGATGTCGGGGCCAGGCTGGGGCAGGTGCTGGAAACCTCTGGCCTGGAGAAGAGCCACGTGGTATGGTCAGGGGAGGAATGCAGGAACTGGGTGGATGCTCTTCCACCTGCAACTCGAGGCAGTCATGTGTTGCAAACGCACATATTGGACCCATCTGCTGGGTTAGGTACCGAAAAACAAGTGGTTAGTTTGGTGATGTCACCACTATGCTGCTAAAATCAAGGCCTATCTGGAACAAAATCCCCACTAAGAACCCAGTAACCTGTCCCACTGACTAGCGCCGCGTGCCACTGGCACGTTTGTGACTCTGGATGTTTGATGCTTTCACGTTTCCTTTCAGGGCTGACAGCTCATTTGCCAACAGCAGGTTCATGGCAGTTGCTCACGGTGCTGCTGGGGCTGGTGGGTCGGAGCTGGGTGCCCGCTCCAGGCAGCACCGCAGCGTGAAAACACCTCTGCCTGCCCTGGGTTTGGGTTTCAGTCCCTCCTGCCAACCCGGAGAGGGGAAAGAAGGAGAGAGGCAGACACCTCCAATTAATCATATCAACTCCTGACAGATGCTTTATGTTCCAACAATGTTGCTATTATTAAGTTCATGTGGCCACCCCTTTACCAGTCCCGTCTGCTCCGGGTTCTGGGAAGAAAGGCTGTGCTGGATTTCCCTGGCGAGTGCCGGCATCGCCCCGGTGCAGCCCGACGGCAAGGCTCGCGTCTCCAACCGTTATCAATCATGCTGATGGTTGGACCTGTCAATTTTCCCTCTTTGTGAGGCTTTTTTTTTTTTTCTTCTATTTTTCACCCCCTCCCGAAGCAGACCACAAGATTGATTCAGTCCGGAGAGCGGGGATGTAAACGGAGAGGTACTGCCTTTCAAAGGAGCCATTCAAGTAAGGAGGAAAGAGAAAAAAAGTCTTTCCTCAAAGTCACTCGAGTCGTAAGCCAACAACAACATGGCCTTAACAAAAATAACATAAAATAAGGTGGGACAAGTGCGTAAAGAGCGGCGGTGATGGCCGTGGATGCTGACATGGAGGGAGGGCACGAGGCAGCGATACCTCCAGGGCTGAGTTTATCGTTCCCCCAGAGCTCAGGTCATTTCGAAGGCCTGATCCTGCCCTGATGCTCTCACACCAGAGAACGTGTCTGGGTTCAGCTGGTCTTCGCTGGATTAAAACTTCACCAAAGGGCCGTCGTGGGTGATGAGGAATCCTGCTCGGTGCTCTTATCGTCTCTGGTTATCGTCTTCGTTCTAAAACCCGCGTGGGTCCTGCGTTTGTTCAGGACAATGGTAACCACAGGGAGAGAAAATAAAACGTCTCTGTTTCCTGTTCGGTTCTGCTCCGTGAAAAGTCACTCCCCGCTTACGGATTGCCCGTCACAAAGGGTATTCAAACAAAATAAGCGAGGCCGCTTGCCAAATAAAAATAACACAGGCACCAAATGAAAAGCAAAATATTTTGAATAAAAGTAAAGCCAAAGAAGACAAAAAGCCTCCGTGAGCTTTCAGAAATGACTAATGGTATTTTTGCTGCCTAATCGGGGCTTGTCCCACCTGGGCTCCTGTTAAAGAGGTTTTATTTTTCCAAGGACAGGTCCCGAGCGCAGAACCTCGACTGCACCGACGGCCTCCAACAGTTCTGCCATCGGGCTTCTGGGGGAGGGAACTGTGGTTTTCTTTAAGATCTTTCAGCAACTTGAGATGGCTCCTGGGTGGGGCTTTCGGGTGACACACATCATGGGGGTGCCCCTCGCTCCCCAGGCCCCCTTTGGCCTCGTCCCATCAGTTCTGGGTGCTGCAGAAAGGTGCTTTCCAGGGGAAGGCACCCACGGTGCACCAGGAGTTTTTGAAGAGTGGGAGAAAAGGCAGCTAGGAAATGGGTGAAAAAGAGGCAGCTAGGAAATGGGTGAAAAAGAGGCAACTAGGAAATAATGAGTGACGTGTAGGGGTGGCTGGAGCCCCGTCAGTCCCAACCCCACCTGCGGAGCTGCTGGCACAGGACACCTGCCCTTTGTGCTGGGTAGGACAGCTGACCTGGCTTTGAGGAAATCACCTTCTGAGACAGGCGTTGTACAAACCACGGCGTTTAATACATCGCTATCAACTGCAGCAGGAGAAGTGTCAAGTGTATTCCCTCACCCACCTGCTTCAGTGGCCATGGACAGCGCAGAGACGCACCCAGGGACAGCACATTGGCCGTCCCTCGGCACGTCTGCTCTCTGTTTTTGCTGTGCCCTTTAGCAGTAAAACCCTCCCCAGTTTTGCAGCGTGTCCTCGTGCTGCTGATAGCCAGGTGGCTGCTCTCAGAGTTCTGAGTTGTCCCTACCATGGCACAGCCAGATGCCAGCTCTGGGCATGGGTGCCCCGAGTCTCTGTAGAGCCAGGGGAGCCGAGTGGCCAGGGAGCCAGGTCCAGCCTCTGTGGCACCTCAGGAGGCACCTGAGAGCTGCAGCCTGCATGGAAAATGGTGGTGGGATGAGATAAGACAAGAATTTAAATCACTGTAACTCTTCCAGCATCTCTCCCTGCTGTACCCTAACTCTAGAATAAATGCCTTTCCCATCCCGTGGCTTCTGGGCGCAGGCAAACTGGGACTACGCTCCTCGTCCAGGTCTGTCTGGAAGCTCCTGGGGGGTGTGACGGGCACCATCTCCCACCTCAACAGGGCACTCAGGGGATGCTGGCCGAGGGAGAGGGCAGCCCTGGCTTACGGCCAGGTCCCACAAAGGTCCCAGCCATGGCTGGGGGGGCCAGTCAGGGACCGGTCTGGCCATCGCTGCGGGATGGGGAGCCAGGACGCTCCGTAAAAGCCGAGCTTTGCTCTGCGCATCAGTGCTTGGGGCGTACCTGCTATTTCACAGGTAACCCTCATCCTCAACCAGCCACCCTGGAAACGAGGCAGCGGCCGTTGCCTCCATGGAGGCAAAAGCACCCGAGTCAGCGGTTTCCCTGCCCGGCTCCCGGCTCCCAGTCCCACCTCTCCCCGGTGCCGCGCGAGCCGAGGCCTCGCTTTTAGCTGCAGAACAAGTGCATAAAAATGATCTTATTTATTACAGGAGACATGTTTTAAAACAACTGACAAAACTGCAAGATGTAAAACGACAGGCAAGTGCTTTTTCTTTTTTAAACCCATATAGACTTCTGGCAATGATAAAAATAGTGTTTTCTTTTTTAAAGTTGGAATTAATCTTTCTTTCCAAAGCAATCATGTAGCAGGAAAAGCAGGAAGACACTCAGATATTAACTGATCCTGGCTGGGTGATGGTTGCTTATTGAGCAGCCGGGCAGCTCGCTTCCCTCTGCAGAGCGATGAACATTGAGAAACGGTGTGAACATTAAAGGGAGAGGAAAAAAAAAATAGGTGAGGGTTGGGTTGGTGGTGTTTTTTTTTTTTTCCCCTCCCCTATTCCCTTGATGTGTGACTAACAGCTGGTTTTCTGTGTGACAGATCAGTGGGGTCTTCCTGTTGTTGATGTAATGAAGCTGTTTCCTGGTGTGAAATTCTACGGGATAAATTGCAGGAGGGGGAGGAGAACATCCCACACTTATCAAAGGGCTTCGGAGGGGAGGAAAGCTCCGTGCTCCGGCAGGGACGGGCAGCGTGGCTGACGTCGGGTCACGGCGCCTTTACTTGAGGCTTTGTTTTATTTTTTGCCCATTTATCTCTGAATTTTCTGCCACTGCAGCCGAGCAACAGCCTTTACAGGGAGGGGGTTTTGCTGAGGACAGTTCGAGGTATTTTCCTGGGGAGCTTTAACATCACGGTCGTGCTTCAGAGAGCTGTACACAGCGGTCTAGCTCACGTGCCTCAGTTTCCCCATCTGTAAAATGGGGGGGTGATGGTGACCCCCTCCCAGTGCCCATCACCATTGGAGTGGTGGGAAGGGGCCCTGGGGTGTCCCAGCACTGCCTGTGGCACCAGCACCCCAAAAGCTCTGCAGGGACGGGGGTGTTTCCCACGGCTGGCACCAGCTCAAGCACTTCTGGGGGATCTCGGTGGGTTCATTTCAACCTCAGACACCCATGAAAAAAAAAATCACTTTTACCTCTGTTTTTCTTTTTTTCTTTGCCAGTATTAGTTAATTAAACTATGCAAATTAAAACAACTTAATTTCTATAATATCAGGACCAGAGCCTCAAACCATTTGGTGTAGCTCATCTGGCACGTACATTACATAAAATGTTTGGAGCGGCTCTAATAAAAATGAAAAAGGCTGTAAATCAAGTTTAATTTATTCATTTTCTGTATGGTATGAAAGCATGCCAAAATCAGATTATTTATGAGCCCTTCATAACAATAGGCATTTTTATTGGTTGCAAATGACAAAAGGGGTTCTCAGAGGGAATTTTTTTTGTTGTTGGTGTTTTTTTTCCCCCCTTTCTTTTAGATTTTTTGCATGCCTTCTCAGAAACATTTATTTTTTTGGACTCTATGATCTCAAAGAAAAATATTTAATCATTGATACAGTAAAAATAATTTATATTTAGATACTGAAAAACACATCAGGCTTTAAAACATAAATACACAGAGCTAATCCAGCCCAAAGGCTCAGGCGAGCGCTGCACCACAGGTTAGAGAAAAGAGCTGTGATTTATACCCGCTTCCTTAAATTTCCCATTAAGAGTATAATCTCCCATAAGTCTTTCACAAAATGTCTAAGCCACTCGGGGCTTTTTTTTTTTTTCCCTTTTTTGCTTTTCCAGCTCCTTTTGGCAGGTCGATGGGCACACGCGTGCTCTGCCTGCACGGGCACACGCGTGTGCCCTCGCACTCGCGGTGACTTTCTTGGCCCATCCATGGTTAATTCACAAAAAGACCCCAAACGATCTCATTCTTGGTGAGTACCGCAGTCCCTGCGAGGAGACCTCCAGGGGTAAGACAGGTTACTAGAAGAATCTCTGATAAACCAACCGTAGGGGTGGCTTTTACAGCTCACTGAAACCACCTTTTGTCCATTTACTGGCCCAGGGGTGGGTCTGGTGATGGTTGCGTGCCGGTGGTGGAGGGCAGGTGGGCACTAACCTCTGGGACCATCCTTGGATGCTCTTGCTGGTGCCGCAGTGGTCCCATCTGAAGCGTGTTGCGATGAGGCTGAGAGCTCTGGGCAGCCCCGCTGGCTCTGGGGATGGGCATCACTTGCCCTTGGTTGATGCTCATCGCTGCATCCTGACCCCCAGACCTGTCTGTGCCACCATCTCCTTGATGGGGGACAGTGCCACGGGCAAGTGGGTTTCCTCCTGCCCACAGCATCCTGGGCATCGTGGCCAACAACCACCTGGCAGCAGAAGGAGGGAGGGAGACCCCAAAATGCCTTGCAGAGGGGGACAAGAGCCTGGCTGTGCTGTGCAGGGTATTGGCTTTGCCAGCAGGCTCTGGCTAAGCATGATGGGGAGGGGGCAGAGAGGCCCTCCCCTCCCTTGCAAGAACAGGGGCTTTCTGGCCAATCCTGAGGAAACAAAAAAGAAAAAAAACCCAAAACTCTCAAGAGAAAAAGAGGGAACCCCCTCCCCAGGAGAATTAGCATCCAGGATCTGTCAGTCACTGGGAGCTTTTGGTAAAAGGGGCCCCTTGTCAACCTCTGCCTTTGATGTGACTGGGACGGAGGTGCTCAATTAAAAGCCTATCAGTCTGTAAGTAAATCAACGCCTATCAGGCTTGTCACATCAAACAAACGATTATTGCACGAGCCCGCCCACCCCATTAATCTGGCTGTTCCTTCTTGACAGCTCAGGGTCAGGGCACTGTAAATCCTGCACTGGATTGCAGCCACCTGGAGCAGGATGAAAGCGGCCCTGCAGCATGTGCTGCTGCACCCAATTACTCCCCGGCGGCTGCGGCCAGGGGCACCCCTGGCCCCGGCAGCTCTGGGGTGCCCGGCGCAGGGCTGGGGTCCCCACCGGAGCTGAGCTTTGCGAGGTCATGGCTGGTGATGTAGATGGTTTGGTGTGGCCGTGGTTTGTGTTGGCACTGGGGATGCTCAGCTGTGTGGTATGGAGAGCTCAGCACCCAGCTTGTGGGTGCTCAGCAGCCAGTATTGCCAGCACCTGTCTGGTGAGATAACGTGGGAGCAGCTCCAAAGATGGCTCTGGGAAGTTGTTGGCCATAGGGACAGTCACACCACATCCCTGAGGTCACACGTTGAGGCTGGACAGCCGCAGTGGCCTTGGTGGCTGGTTCCAGCCCTGCTGGGTGCTGGGCAGGTCGTGTTTAATCCTGTGACCATCGGCGGGTATGACCCGGGGAGCCTCTTGGTGACTCACGTGGGCTGAGCTTTTGGGTGCACTTTGGATCTGGTTTAGCAGCGGCGATCCCCAGGGACACGGGGGTTTTCCCATCACATCACTCAAGGTGAAGATGACTGGGAAGGAACTGGGGCTCCTGCCTTCATCTGCCAGCACACACGGACTCACCGGCACTGTGGCTTTGGCTCGAACTGCTGGGCTGGTGGGGAGGAGGGTGCTGGAGCCCAGGGTGCTGAGGAGGAGGGTGCTGGAGCCCAGCAGCGTGTGGAAGGCAGCCAGGGCCATCGGCTCCCAAGAACAAGCATCTCTATTCAAGGGAAGGCAGAAGCCAAGCTCTCTGGAGCAGCCTCCGCGCTGCGGTGGGAGCAGCCTCGGGGCAGCCGGAGCTTGTGACTCCTGCGCGCAGCGGACGGGGCTGTTTGCACAAAGGAAAACCCAAATCTCGGATCACATGAAGGCAGCGCCACGGGGCAAAGCGAGGGAGCGGGGTGAGCACCAGGGAGGCTGCACGTTGGGTTTTGGGATCGCTGTCCCTGTCCCACTGAGGGCTCTGCAGTCCCCACGTGCTGGCTTTGCCCTGCGGGGTCCGTCCGCCTTTGGGGCTGTGAGCAGCACAGGGGCACCACACGACTCTCCTCCCCAAGCGTGTCTGTGCCGCTCTCATCTGCAACAGAACCTGTACCCCCATGTCTGAGCCTGGCAGGGATGCCAGCCTTGCACCTCCACACAGGGTCCTGGACTGGGAGAGCATCCCCTGGGTGGCTGGGGACTGGAGGTCTCATCCTGCGTCCAGCAGTAGGACGCGGTGCTGGGCAGGAGCTCGCTCCCCTTTCCGCCTAGGCCTGTTATTAGCATTTTCCCCCTCCCTCGGAGCCTGGTGCCTCATAAAGCAGCTCTGGGCTCGCTCTCGGGCACGGGGCTGACAGCCAGGGGGGCTGCCTGGCCTTGCCAAGGACAAATGCTGGCTCCGAGGGCTCGGAGCGTGGCCAGCTGGGTGCTGAGCTGCGGTCGGGGCAGGCTGCCCCCACACTGCTGCCCGCTTCCCACCAGCTCCGGGGCAGCCGCTCGCCCTGTGGCGATGGGCTGGGGTCCGGGGGGCACTTCTATGGTCCGTGACCCAGCAAAGCTGCCGCGTCCATCGTTCCTCGGTGCTCCTCGTGAGGAGGGGGAAGCCTGAAAGACAAGGCTGGAGCGAGCAGAGGTGACACCAAATAGGAGACAGACTCCCACTGTGCCACCTTCGATACGGCAACAGCGAATCTTTTGCCGATAAGGGGTCTCACCTCCCCGCAGAAAGCCATCACCCCTCGCCCCTGCCTGGCGCACCCACCCCGGCTCTCCCACGCACATCAAGCAACACCCACTTGCCCTGGTAGATAAACACCACCGTGTCCGTGTCCCCACCGTGCCTGTGTCCCCACCCAGCCCAGCTGACCCTGCCCGGTCCTGGTTCTGCAGTGGGAGATGCTGGTGCTGGTTGGGAGAGGGGGAAGACAATCCACGCTGGCCCCAGCTGCTCCCACCCAGGTGAGTTTTGTCCGGGGAGAGGTGCTGGGGGTGCCCGACTTGGGGGGGGGTCTGACCCTCCAGGGTTTACGTCCCACACATGATCAATGCCGAGTTTAAGCAAGGTTTATTGGTATCTGTAATTTAACATGACATATTTCTAACACGAATTACTCTGAGATCATCGTGTGCATAAAATATGACAGGAATCTTTTAAGTGCAAGCATAGTTCTCAGTTAATTTAATAACTGAGATGGAAAATGGAATAGCATTAAATTTAATATTTTACATAATGCTCCTACACTTCCTTCACTTGCTGCTGGCATCATTTGTTTTCCCTTCTTCCTCATTTACAGCCTGCTCAGCCTGAATTGTCCTGGAGCCTGGCCAGGCAGGGGGGTGCTACCCCCCTCGAAGGGCAGCCAGAGCTGCTCCTACCTCTTCCCCATCCCACACAGAGGTGATGGGGTGCTCTGGGTGTTCCCTCACCTCTGACCTCCGCAGATGTTGGTGCTCGTTGCGTGCCTGGGCGCTTGGCACTACCTGCAACCCCCCGTCCCGGTGGTCCGAGGCCCGCGGTGGAGCCGCTTCTGCCGCCTGTTATTGCTGCTCGTTCTGGAGGGTCTCTGCAGAACGACCTGTTTCATATGCCCCATGCTGAATAACGACACAGCCGCCCTCACGCCGAGGAAACTGAACTCGTTCTTTATTAAGAAAGCGGTTTCCAAGCTGAGCCTGCAGCCAGGTCTGGCCCCGTGAACACAGGCACAGCCAGGGAGCCTCTTACAAACTCTTCCTGCCGCCCTTCCCTCTGTCCCCCTGCTCTCTGCCCGCAGCCACCAAGAGCAAAGCCCCCGGCTGCAAGAGCAGCGTGGGGATAAACCCAGGCCTCGCTGCAGCGGTGCTTTGAAGCCAGTGGAGCAGTTGCACGGGATGGACCCCGTTAGCTGAGCAAACCCCCTCCCGGGTACCGAGGCTGGAGACAGACAAGGGGTTAATTCAAATCCTGCAGGCTAAATTACCCTTCTGTTCAAGTCTCTGAGGAGAGAAGGACGGGATGTAATTGCCAGGCGAGCGAAGCCCACTTGACCCGGCGAGCCCGGCTCGTCTCCGCGCGGCTCGCTCCGCTCTGGGCCGCTCTCGGCAGCCCCCGCTCTCACCCACCTCACCCTCACCCAGCTCCCACCACCCCACACCCAGCCAATGCTCCTCGCCCCAGCGCGGCACGAAATTGGAGCTGACCCACTTCTACAAGAAAATCACCCAAAGGCTGTGCCCGGGCTCCTTGTCCCAGGAGCATCTGCGATGGGACCGACCCCTGCTGAGCAGGGGGCCCTGGGGAAGCCCTCGCCGGGGCTGGGGCGGGTGCTCCACGCCGGGTTTTGTGCTCGCTGTGGGATCTGGGAGCGGGGTGGATGCCCTTTCGCTGCAGAAGGGATCGATACAGCTCTTAGCCCTGTCCCTCCCTATTGAGCCTCAGCACCTGATTTAAGGGGCTCCGGTAACGTGCGAGCGGCCGCCATGGACAAGGTGCTAACGCCGAGCTGCCGGGGTTATGGCCGCAAAGGAGCTGGCAGGGCCCAGGCAGGATGGGTCCCTCCAGCCCTTGTCTGCTCCGGTTCAAAGGGTTCCCGTGGCTGCGATGAAAGGAGGGTTGTCGGAGGGATTACAGCGGGGAGGGGAGGCTGATGCTGCAGGGAGCGGAGCAGGCTCTTTATCGGAGAGTAGCAGAGCCTGACAGCGCCGTAACTCTCTCTTCTTAAGGAGATGAGCTTGCAATAAACCAAGGAACACATTAGAGGTAACGAGACAAAATGGCAGGGTTTTGAAAGCCCAGCAGAAGCAATAATCCAGCCTGGAACAGAGCGAGCACTCAGCTTACCTCTGCCTGCTGGAAACAGCACCGCGTTTTTGCAGCGCTGCCAGAACAGTTCTTTACTGTGACTTGGAAAGTCTCGGACGTGGGTTTCAACACCTCGCTCTCACACCACATAATGCAAAAGTTAATTCTACTTTCAGGCTGATGTCAACATTCCCCTTTATTGCCACGGCGTGATGTGAAGACTACATTAATTTGCATTTGCTGTGTGCAAGTAACGCGTTCCAGATAATCACGGTAACTCCTCAAAGGTATAGACGAGAATTTCCTGGATAATGTGCTGGATGGAAAAAGCTGGTGGGATCCAGGAGAAGGAACCAGCATTGTGTGTTTTCATAATTCCACCTGGAAGCAGCACAGCCCAGAAGCAGAGGCCGCAGCCCTTGGCTGGGCTGGCTGCTCTTGCCGTGAGGAGGGCGAGTTTGGGGCACTGGGCACTGGCACTGGCTTGCTGGGAGAGCATCTCCCAGGGCTCAGTGGAAGTGGGGTGAGAGGAGAGACCACAGAGAGCTGTGGGAAGGGGTATTCTCCTCCCATATGACTTTTAACACCAGGCCACTTCTCCATAAACCAGCCAACCCATCACTAACTAGCAGCCAAACAATTACTACTTTAAGCAACGTGCTCAAACCAGACGCCCCAGTCTGAGATAGTAACGACCCTTTGTCTACGGAGCCGAGAAATATATTGAGCCCCAGGTGCCTGCGGAGGAACTCGCCTCGTGCCCCGCAGTAAATTCACTGGCCTGAACTCAGAGGATCCTCCTGCACGTGAGCACTTCAGACGGGATATATCGGCTGAGGGAATGGATTTTCCATCTTCCCTGATGTATCGTGTGCCCCAGATGATGGCAATGATCGCACATCACAGCTAAAGGCTCCAAGGGCCTTTGCAAACCAATAGCTGGACTCCGGGAAGTTCATCTCAGAGGTGCCGGGAGGAGAGTTCCACGGTGAGGCTGGGCTGGCTGGGGCAGGGAGCTCAGCACCGGGGGTGTGGGAGGTGGCACGGGACCCTCACGGATGGGATCCATCCCGTATCCTGTCCCCATGGCTGCACCGGCCACCCGCCTGGCATAAAACTGCGTGCAGGGATCCCACGACGGCATGTGGGAGCGATGAATTAATTTCCATTTATGATCTGTTATGATGATACCCCTGAAGGATAAAAGTCTATACATAATAATCTCTCTCTTCAGCTTTGTTAACAACTTCAATTAACAGAGAGCTGTGTAATGCTTCATCAGCCGTTTGGATTACAGATGAAATTAAGCCATCATATTTATGAACTACACAGTGAGTTCGAGGAGGACTCCACATATTTTACATTTAATAACTTGCCCTCTCGTTTTATTTACAGCGTTAATAATGATTTGGTGGCTGCTTTGGGGGGAAAACATAAATGACAAAGTGCGGAAGCTGGGCGGGGAGGGCAGCGGAGCTGGGCTTGCTGGGAGCCGCTGCCGGTGCCCAGCCGCACACCTCCCGCCTCGCGCCCGTCTCTGTTGGTTTTGATTAAATAGCCCTGAGAACACCGAGGCTTCTGCCTTGTAATTGCTTCCCACTCAGCCCTTTTAAAACGCGGGCCGAGGGTTAATGATTAAACCCCACGGCGTGGAGCTGTCGCACCCACCAGCCAGCAGCCGGCACGGCCCCAGCGTCCCCGTGGCCGGGGGACATCGGGTTTTGGGTGCCTTGCATAGGTCCTGACTCCCGAGGGAGGATGGATGCCCCCAGGAAGGGCCGGTGCCTTGCCAAGGGAGAAAAAAAACAAACCTGGTGATACTATTCCCTAGAGCAGCGGGAGTGCGGCGGAGTGTAGGGCTTCATCTGCACTCCCTGGTTCTTCCCATCCCTCCCAGCTGCCCACGCCAGGCTGGACCCGGTTAGCCTGTTGGTTTTGGGGTGCTGGTCCTTGCCAGAGCCTCCCCGTCCGGTGCTCCCACCCTTCCCGATGAACCCACGGGCTG
>WTSP01020508.1:0-29099 GCA_025331215.1 Actenoides lindsayi
ATTATACTTTTGTTTATTTATTTATTTATTTATTTATTTATTTAAAATTTTAATTATATAACATTAAATATTCAAAGAATAAATATATATTACTTAAAGTGTAGCAAGAACTGCTATGCTTTGAGAATTTCATTCCACCTGACACATGGTGGCTTATGATGTTAGCTCAAGATGAGTGCACAGGTTGGTTACTATTTAGTACATATTTGGAACTGGGAAGCAAGTGAATGCTTAGTTCCTCCCTGGCTTCAATGGTTTTGACTTCCCAAGCACCACACTAAGAGAAAAAATTTGGCCTGCTTTTAGGAATACTTTTAAAGCATACAAAGATACTCTTTAGGAAACAACATCTTAAACTAGAGATACTATTTTAGGAAATTCTGGAGGAGGTTAAAAAGCCTGGTGACTGATACAGGCTTCTTGAATGCTGTTTCATGTATGATTTAGTCTTGAAACAAACCCAGGAAAGGGAAGATTACCTTTTTTAATTTTGTGCTTTTGAGACACATTTTCTGTAGTCTTTTTCCATATTGGTTGAAATGTTACCATTAGTAAACTAACTTTTGTGAACAATTGAAAATGAAAAAAAGAAACAAAGCCTAAAATAAAGCTCCTCTGGAATGTTCTAATTTAACCAGGCAGTTAGAATACTGAAGATTAAAGTTGAGGTACTGACTGGATGGATTCCTTGTTTTGTGTCTTTTTTTTTAATGTTCAGTTGTGATAAAATACTTGATTTAGAAACTTGGAAGTATTCCTTTTAATAATTTTGAAGTAGAATTGCCATTTTGTGCCTTGTTTTTTTTTGTGCTTGTGATTCATTGAAGGATTTTATATTTTCAAGATTGCTTTAAAGTCCATTTGACTACTTAAATGTTTTTGCATTTTGTTTGTTGTTATTATTTTTTGTGACTAGTTAAGAACAAATTAATATCTGAGGCATCATGATTTGATTACCAGGGATGATGTTTCTGTTGTCTCTCCATTTGCTGGTATCAGGGAGTTGTTTGTCCATGGGGCCCTTCCTGAGTGTGGCACGCTCCTCATGGTATGGAAGCAAATGCATTAAATAAATGCAACATTTCTTCAGTTGAATGCATGTCTGCAATGCAGTGGAAGTATATGTGGCCTTAACTACTACATGAGACATACACTGTAAATCCGTGTGCATGGAAATTTGCATTTGTATGTACATATGCATATATTTAATGCTTGTGCCTACTTGATAACCAAGATCCCAAGGGCATAAGTGAAGGTCCTTTGAAGCTTTTAAGCCGTGCAAGTATTTATTGCAGCCTCTCTAATATAAAGCTTAAGAATTTAGCTTTCAAATAATTTTTTATTTCTCTTCATAGTTAATTCTGTGTCCTGTTCTCTCTGTATATACAAGCATTTTGGCTTGCAGCTTCAATGTAACATAGCTTTTCAGCTTTCCATTTTCCTGGAAAGCTTTTTATTTGCAGCTACAGACTGTATCACTCCTATTATAATAATAACTTTTCATTACCAAATGGGACTCTCTTATGGACCAGCTCTTATCCTGCCAGAATTACACAGCTTCCTGTTGTTGATCATGCTTTTTAAAAAAGCGACTTCTGTCACTTTTTATCAATTTATTGTATTTATCAAGGTGATATTTCCATTCATTCACACACTCTGAGGAGGTATTTAAGATACCTTTCACATTTTACCAACATTGCTTTTTATAAATATATTGCACACCATGTAAAATAATGGCATTTTTCAATTTATTTGTGCTGTACCACTGGAATACTATAATAAAAATGCAATTGCTGTAATAACTATCTTCTTTACTTACACTTTAACTTGTTTGAGGCAAACATGCAGCCATTTATTCTTCTATGAGTTGTTATTACTTACTTCAGAAAGCTCTTGTTTCATCCCTTGTACTTACAAATCCATATTGATAAATGCTACAGAGCTTTTATTTGGCGGTGTACCAGAATCCATGTTTTCTGTTCTTTTTGTGCTCTTAATTACTCTTCCTTTCATTTGCCTCAATCTTTTTTTTGTGCTTTTTTTTTTTTTTTTTTTTTTTTTAATGTTTGTTCAGAATTAGGTATGATACTGTGTATGGGAACTCATCTGTAAGTTCTATAGTGGTGCTCAATGTTCAGCTTTACTACTGCAGCCCAAGGTTACATTTACCATTTTTAAGGTTTCATCACAAAATAAATTAATCACCATTTTGCAGTTGATCAGTAGTACTATTAGGTCAGTGTCATGTTCAGCCATTTTCACCTATTGAGCTTCTGACTGGCAGAATATTTCACTTGTGTTAAAATTTTGTAGTATCCTAGATGTATGTTTGTTGCTATTGGAAAGTTGTGCTGTCCTAAACATGATGTTGCAGCATCACATAAAAATGCCTTTTCCTGTATAAAGGGAACATTCCTGTATAAAGGGAACATATCTACTTAGCACAGTGAGCCCTATCAAGTGCAGATGCTGTGATAGTAGGAGAGGGAACGTCCTATATTGCATCCCACGTGCTAGCCATTGTTCCAAGTCTACTTGTACCTCCTAGGAGGCAAATGATTAGTGAGTAAGAAAGATCTCATCTTGTGAAGAGCTTAATCACACATGATGTTAATTGTTGAGGGCTTTCCTTTCAACTAAAGGAAGCAATTAAGTTCCTGTTAAAGGAAAGTTGTCTTCTGATCTTTCAACTTCATAGCCTGTGATTTACTGTTTCTTTTTTGATGTTCATTGTGAAATTGTTGCAAATTAGCCTGTAAATTATCAGAAATCCCAAAAGGAGCAAAAAGGACAATCTTTGAACACTGGACTGTCTTTTTCAAAGTCAGTTACTTGATTCTGGATCCGTGGAAGACAAATAGGCAATAGTTTCCAGTTCTGCTCTATGGTTGTTGTAGCCAGGACAAATATCAAAGTGTGATGGTAGAGTTGATGTTTCTGGCTGAAGTATGTTGACTGTGTAGTGCAGATCTTTTCCTGCTGTGACTTCATACCTAATTGGAAAAAATAAATATCTTTTGTGTACTGTTTATGAATGTTTTAATTCATGAGGAATTGAAGTGGAAGCCTCCAATTAATTGTTTAAGGAATTAAAGTTTGAAGAAGTGTGTATGTATATGTGTACACACACACATATATATGTATGTATATTTGTGTGTGTAGATAGATACATATTGAAATAAAAACACTAGGAGAGAATGCCAGTACTTTTTAATTTGGCAGCTTGAGGCAATTTCCTTGAAATATCTATGATAAAATGCAAACTTTTAAAAGAGGTTTTTGGAGAGGTTAGAAGATATGTTCCCATGAAAAGAAAGCTTGTATAAATGCAAGGATTATTTCCAGCATTAATGCTTCTTCATAGCTTTTCAACTTCAGTAATAAGCAGTCAGTATATATGTGTTAAATCTGATGTATACTCAATCTTCTTTAGGCAGTTTAGATCATCTCTTCAATTTAAAGTTCAATTAAATGTATGTCAAATACTGAATACAGTGACTGATTTTCTTCCTCCTTGCTTAGGGCTCACACTTCTTCCATCCTCTTGTCCCTTCCTGGGGCTTCGCCCTTCAAGTTCTGTTGCTGCCTTACCTTGTTTGCAGTAAAAGTTTTGCTCTGGCTCTTGTTTCTGCTTTTGAAGTGACATGAAAGCCTGTAGAACCATAAAGAATAGCTCCATGTTACTGTGCGAATGAAACTGTTTTGATAAAACCTACAGTTTGTCTATAACAAGAAAAAATCTTGTTAATGAAATAGATGTGAAAGGCAAACATATTAAAGGAATGATATGGACTGTTAAAATTTCATTCAGTGGTTTGAACATATCTAGAAAGGGGAGATAAAATTTTCAGTGCATGAAACACTAACTTTTGGAGGTTATTGAGGAGGAAGTACATTTTTTCCAGTTATTTTTGAACTTTTTTTTTTTTCTTTCTGAAGTTCCAGAAAAGTAGTTCTGCCTTCCTCTGATTGCTTAAATCAAGGAATATGTCCACAGACACTTCTCAGCTACATTCTCTTCATCAATCTTCAGTGTTAAAAAGTTTTGGGTTTTTTAATTAATAAGCGTGTTTTCCTAAGAATATGATTTCTACGATCATATGTTTCTGGAGAAAGTCTTACAATTTTATTAAAGGGTTTTTAGGTTTGCCATTGTAGGAAGGTGACAACTGGGACATAATTCTCTGAGATTGGGTGGGGAATAGATTACTGCTGCATTGATCTGTGGTGCAGTACATCCTGGAATGTAAGAGTGTGAGTCACCAGATTTGTGTTTCTTATGCAGTGATGAAGGCACTGAAATTGAGTGTTCTTGCTTCTTCCTTCTGTAGCGCTGAGCAACTGAGTGCTGTTAGTTGAAGTGTTGCTTTGAAACCAGACATATTTTAAGATAAATTTGGTTTTCTTGAGGCTTCCTGTAGACCTCTGTTTTTTCAGTATTTTTTTATTATTAGTTTATATTCAGTACAATTGTTCTGCTGGAAAGTCATAAAAACTGCTTCTGAGCTCATGATGCCACATTGTGTATACACACCCTTTCTGTTCAGTTATCAAAAGTTCTTCAACTATTAAATATTCATGATACATAACATTCTTTGTCACAAATTTTCAAAAACATCATGAGACACATGTCATCATGGTTTTGCCTAAAGTGAGGGAAGAAATAGCTTTGAGAAAGCATTTTTAATGTTTAATAATTTCATACACATTAATACCATCATCTAGATGATTAAATCACCCAGCAATAAAATTGCTTTCAACAGGGTAATGTGTGTTTTCTTGGGGTTTCTACTTGAATGCATGCAGCCATTCTGTGTTCTAAATCTTTCAGATTTAATCAGTTAAGTGTGGTTAGTTCTCAGAATTATTTAGATGGGAGACTTAAGGAAGATCTTAGGTGTTTGAAAGAAATAATCTTGGCAATATCTGGTGCAGTTCTCACTTCCTTGAATCCACACTCAGTGAATGCCGCCAGACTGTAGTGAAGAGTGGAGCGCTGGGGAGTAGCGCTTTCTCTATGAAAGATACCAAGTTGTCTTTCTGACAGTGAACGATCCAAAGGGATCCCATGTTAATCTACTCAACAGCATTTGTCCAACTCCTGTTGGTTTGGCATCAGTTTACATAAATCTCTTGCAAAATGTTACAGTATTGCCATGTGTTATTAGACAACTCATTAATGCTAATTTTTTATTTAGATGAATTCTTGACCTGTAGAAGAGCTGAACTACTTGGACTTCTATCCGGTGGAAGTAATTACAAAATCTTTCAGTGTTCAAATGATTTGCAGCCTTCACGTGGGTGTCTTTTCTTTCACGATGTGTGCTTGGTGAACAGGTCAGGTAATCAATGGTACGCAAAGTTGAACAGGTTGTTTGGATTGTGAACTGCTAGTGCATGCCATCAGGTTGGCTGCAGAGTTTCTTTTACAGTCTTGTGAAGTTTTCCTGAGATGTAGTTTCAGGAAAAAAAAAATACATCAAAGCCTTTATTTTAAAGCTTTAGGAGGATATACACTCAAGGGATGAACAAACCCAATTAATTGTCTTTGAACAAAGATCATATAAGTTAATATATGCATATGTATATTTATATACACAAATGTATATATACATACACAAACTCTTCTTGAGAAAAATAATATTTAATGTAAACTTTTCTGCTAAAATCTATGCAATATGTAATTAAATAATAATGTATTTTACCAAACTGATGGGTTTAGAAATAGTCATTAACCTGACATGCACTGTCATTTAGATAGTTTAGAAGCTTGTACATAAATTGTAGTTTTCAGCCCCAAAACTGTCTTTCAATATGTATTGACCACTGGTGGAGGTTATTCTCTGAGCTGCTGAAAAATTGCATTGTAGCTAAGATGCAAGGAATGCTGTTTTCCAAAGATTTCACAGTACAAGTCCCTGACCCAGTAGGTCACTCTGTGCTAGCAAAGCCGTGCAGCAGTGGACAGCTGGGAGGGGTGGGAGCATCTTGTATGCAGCTTTTACATCTGCATAATCAGTGCTGAAGACAGAAAGCAAGAAGATGGAAGGTGAGATTTTGAGATGTTGTTAGCAGGCAGAATGAGGATACCTGAGCAGATGCACACTTGAAACATTTTCCGTGAGCTCTTTAGAGGCAAAAAGAACTCCATGCAACAGTCTCACCACCTTCTCCCGTGTAGGGGGAGAAGGATTTGACAAAGTGAGAGCTTGAAAGAGGCAAGCAGAGATGAAGGAAAAAATGTGGTCATCTAGGAAGGGATCAATGCAAGTCTGTCTACTCCAGGGTGACATGTACAGCTTTGGGGTAGGGCCTTGAAGTTGAGTACTTTTAATTAAATGCTATTAGAGTTGGAAGCAGAGCAAGGCTTTCTGTGACTATGAATGACTCGTTTCCAGTGGAGGACATCCATCTGGGGCTCTTGTAAGTAGGTGAAGAAAGTATAAACTGGAAGAACTACTAAATGCTAATAATGTCCAAAGGCAGTCAGTTTAAAACATAACAGTAATGGTGGTGGGATATTCTGAGCGAAATGACAGTTTCACTAGTTAAAACATACATGTTTGGCAGAAGCAGTTAATGTACTGTCTCTTACTATTTAAAAGAGCTAGTTTATTAAGGGTTTATATCTTAAAATGAAACCTGAATGAAGGGTTTAGTTGACTGTAGTTTTCATAATAAACTCCCTCTTCTTGAGTAGCTTTAACACATTGGAAATTTATTTACATCTGTCCGGGTTCATGTAGTTGTGGGGTGTTGGTTTTGGGTTTCTTTTGTGTGTGTGGTTTGTTTTTTCTTTTTCTTTTTTTTTTTTCTTTTTCTTTTTTTTTTTTCCCCCCTGTGTGTTTTTGGGTTGTTTGGTTTGGGTTTTTTTTGTTTGGTTTTTGTGTGTGTTGGTTTTTTAATTTTTACAGCAGAGGTAGTAGGCATCCAAATCAATATAAAATGAATAAAACTGTACAAAAGCACAGTGAGCTGTGAATGAAAGTAAAGTGCTTAAATGTATGAAAGTATGTTTTATAGTGGTTTGCCATAATTGCTCTTTTCCTTTCTGGTGTTTGTTTCCTTTTTGGTGTTTGTTTCCTTTTTTTTCAGTTGTCACTGAGGTGCTTTTGGTCTATAATATCTTGGGACTATAAATCCCCAGACTTCTGCTATTAAGAGGAAGAGGAAGAAGAGGAAGTATACACATCAGAATCTGTCTGCTAGGCTGATGATGCTGTTCATTTTAAGAAGGCACATCTGTATCTTGTTTACCTGTCAAGTGCTGGATTGAAACACCCCTTTGAAGCACTTAGTTGCTTCAGCAGTTAGGTCAGACAGAACTGAGGGTGTCTGTCCTACTAGGTCTGCCTCTGGTTAGGAACTGAATTTTTTCTTCTGTCAGAATTCATGGTGTGGGTCCAGTCTAACTGGGCAGCAGGGGGAAAAAACGTGTATAAAAAAGCAGCAGTAGTGACTGTTATCAATGTAGGCAACCATTTGTAGTTTGAAGTTACACTGTGTAGTCCCCATTCAATATCTGGTAGGCTCATGCTGCTTTTCAGGCATTGGATAAAAAATGAACTTCTTTTTTATAGTCCAAATGCACAGTTCAATTCAAGAGCATCTCTCTGTCCAGAGACTGTGTCTCCTGCCACTTTAAACATGCTTCTCAGGCTATGGGGAATAATACGGAGTTTGAACTCAGGATTTTCAATTCAAGTTCATGGGAATTTTTTGTTATCTACTCATTGGATGCTTTCCAACTTGCATGAAATAATTTTTTTGTGTTTTCAGCCATTTTATTTTCTTCTGTCATCGTTTAGATGTAGGACCATCTACTAGACCTATAACAGATGCTTTCCATTAAGTCCTCTCCCACCCCAATGGGAAAGGAAATAAGGGTGAGAGACTTATCAGTTAGAAAGGAAAGCTAGAACAGCTTTAATGACAATAATAGCAATCAAATGAAACATAAATGCAGCATTGAACTCAACCCCTCCCCTGTGCCCAGACAATTATGTCACCACTGATGCTGTGGAGCAGGAACTGGGGAAGTCCCAGACTGGATTTAGCAGCAGACAGGAACCAGATTCAGGAGTGGGATTCTGGAACCAGATTTAGAAACACAGAGATTAAGATTGAAGACAGAAGGTACAGAGTCCTCCTTAGATGCCAGCCAGTGAAGAAGAGGCTTGACCCTTGTGATCCCTCAGCTTTATGCTGAATATGATTGTATATGGGATGGAATCCCTCGTTCGTCAGTGTAGGGTCACCTGTCCTGTCCACTCCTCCCTGCAGGTGCAGCCTTTCACTTTTCTGCACCCCCCAACCAGGTACACAAGATCCAGCAGTGGCCTTGGTCTGCACACCAATCCTTGGTAGTAACTCTAAATATGGGGTGTTATCACTGCTAGAAGCAGACACTGCCTGGGAAAACAGGCTGCTACCTTCAGACAGTGCAGTTAGTTAGAAGAGACTGAGCTGAAAAGTAAAATCACTGAACAGAATTGTTCTAACTCAAAATCAAGACATCTTCCTATGGAAAATCATGACAGAAAAAATAAAAGGACTGGAAAGTGTGTTCCTATTTATTCTGTCAATTTTACTGGTTTGGCAGTTTTATTGTCTCATTATCAAAGTGAAGTCACATTATGATTCTCCTTGCAGTTTTTTTGGAACACTGTCTTATTTTTTAACCCAGTATATACCTTATGCTGCATACTGTCTTTTTATACATATTGTCAGTTGAAAATGTATGCTTTTACTTCTTTCAACAGTAATCTTCAGTAAATTTACTAAAAAGCAGCTTAGATTTTAGTTATGTTGCAATGTAGAGCAACTTCTGCAAGAGAAAGGTAAAATTCTGTTATCTTGGCAGGTTGTCAGTTTTTGCAGACTGTGCCCTGTGTGGTACAGAACTAGAAAAGTGGACTAACCTCAGAACATCTATTGTGTAGAAATAGTTTAGTAACAATATGGTTGATCCCTGTCCCATCACAGTATACAGACTTACAGGGTTTTTAGTAGCTTTTCTAAAGACAGTAGCTTTAAACAGTGTCTAAATTGTGTAGTGATTTACCTTAAATCAATTTTAGCAATTTTTCTTTGCTTACATGTAACAAAATGTAATTTCTTTCAAATGTTTGCTAGCCAGATAGTGTTAATTTCTCCATTTTCCCTCCCAACACATTTCAAGAGAGTTACACTGGAGATAGGAATCCAACATAAAAACAAATTAGCATCTCATAAAGTAAACCCTGTAAGTCAAAGGGAGGTGGAAGAATTCTGAATTTCTCATTTTCCTCTTTTCTTCACAACATTTCCATCATTGCTGTCACCTGTCAAAAAAAGCTCTTTGTGAGGAAGTGTTGTGAGATAGTTCTCCAACAGTGCATTTGTTAGTTTGAGGAAGTGGTGGGAGACACAGAGAGGGGATGGTGCCATCATCAGCTGACTGGGGAATTAAAAAAAAAACAAACAAAAAACCAAAAAAACAAAGCATGAGCCTTCCTTTTGGCAGCCAGAAAGGGGCAGGAACACCTTTTGCCTTTCTGGGTGCAACCAGCCAGGAACTGGTATACAGGAGGTACAGTTCTGGTAGTCTTTCTCTCCTTCAGCCTACTTACCAGCATTGTCTGAGACCCTCATTATGCATGGGAGGATCCTCACATTCTGAGTGGTCCTTCACTTGCCAAGACATAGAAGTAAAATAATGTGTCCGTGTGTGAAGGGAGCGGGGAGGATTGTAATAGGGACTTTTCTGAAAGCATTTTTCTGTATTCTCTGATATTTGGCACCTGCAAGATTTGTCCCATAAGGACATACTTACTTCTGTGACTGTGTGTGTGAATACCTGTTCTGTCATTTCTTCATCCAACCTGCTGTTCTAAAATTTCTATCCCTGGATTTTGTCTTGAACAAGAAAATGTAATGAGATTTCAGATTGTTCTTCATGAAAAGTCATAGTCCAACACTTTGTCCCTTAGCTAGTGAGATACATAAAAACCCTAATCTGTATGGATAATAGTCAATATTGAAGAGGGTTTTTTTACATGAGTAGTGTGTAGATTTCCAGCTTCACTGATAGACTATTCTTTACTATGATTATCTGCTACTTCTAGAAAGAGGGATTGTTAAACTTTTTAATAAAAACTAAACCAATATACTTACTTCAAAGACAAGCAGAGTGTGTTAACTGCTTTAGCTCATGGCCATAGTGTTCATGAGTTGTGCTATAGTGGAATGACAACATTGCTCCTGCTTCATACATTTCTATTTTGTTGCTTCTGTAAATGCTTGGAGTAAAGTGTTGCAGCTTCTTCCCTCTGCTGGTGTTCCTTTTGGTTCTTAAATTCTACTGTTCTCTTGCTGTGCTCCCAACTATAAATGGATCTGAGTGGTATAAATCTTAACTTCCTAAGATACTAACGTTTTACTTCGAATCTATTATTATAACAATTTAAGCAAGAATGAATACTAGGTAAGATATATCAGGTTTCACTTTTTGCTAAGTATTCTGGGAATTTATCAAGATTTTGTTTTGCCAGATGTTGATTTTTTAACTTGGTCAAAAATCAGGAATAGAATTCCTGATTAAAATAAAAATAGAAATTGGTTGACTAAAAGCAATATTTAGCTAATACAGTAATTGACGGATACACTGATTCCTTTTTACAGCTTTGCTGGAGAGAGAACACATAGTCTTAAGTATTCATCCCATTGGTTAATAAACCTAGTCTTTTGGCTAATATGTAAGGGATGAACTGATAGTGAACTGTGTTGAACACTTAGAGATGGATAGCCTTTTTCTCTGACGATACATCTCTAGTGATGGTATCTTCTGGTTTCTAACAGACTTCCATAAATTATGAGATTAATTCACTGGCAATGGTTTAGCTAGTGTAATTAGATCAGTTGGTTTCTGGTGCGATCAGTTCATAATCAGTAAGTACCATTGTGCCTTTTTTCCTCTGCCTTGTTTGAAAGAGTTAATGTTTTGAAGGTGTTCTCTAAAAAGGCTAGTAAACAAAACTATTCACTTACTATTTTGACTTACACAATCAAATTCAGTTGAATAAAAAAGACTGTTTATAAGTAAAAACCTATTTAAGAAACTTGTATGTAGTTACATCTACTCTCAGCTTCTCACCTTCTTGATAACTCATTATACTCACAAGTTTTGGAACATGCTATTCTATGTAGATGCTTACGTTCTTCTGTTTGCAAGCCCTTAACAATGTGTGAGCTTCCTCTTACTAGTTACATTACAGCTGTGCAAAGAAACTAGTAAAGGAATACTTAAATTTAAGTAAAGGAATACTTAAATATGTGCTGTCCTGATACCTTTTTAGTTTGTATACATTGTAACTGGACAAGATTGAAACATTATATGACAATTAACTGACAATTTCAAAACTTTAAAAAAAGATTTGGGAAAATCTCCAGTACAGACTGAAAGTGTCCTTTTATCAATACACACTGTGATCAGAAAGGAAATACAAGTGTAAATAATTTGCCTTCTCTACATCATGGAAAAAAAAATTAAATTTGGGGAGAAGCTCTCTTTTTTCCCAAGAGGCAGTTAATGTTTAAAATTGTTTTCAAAGCATGTAATTTATAGTATCATATAAGCTCTTGCCTGTAAACATTTTATCATTGTTACATTCATTTGCATACACAAAGTGAGTTTCAGTCGATTAGTATGGCACAAAAGCAGGATGTATAAGAATAAAAAGCATTAAATATTTGGTTTCAAGTGAGATAATTTTTACTTGTTGCAGAAAATACAGTAAAACCACGTGACAAAAAGAATAGCAAAGACAGCCCGTGTATTGTATGTTTTCTCCCAGTGGTGATGTAGTTTTAGGCATTCCCACTATGACTGTCAAAACTGCTTTTCCGTTTCGAGTTCTGCAAACTCAAAGGCATTTAAAAAAAAAAAAAAGTTTTTGTCATTTTATTAATTGTCCCTTTTCCAAATGTCGTTTTCTCAATATTTTTGTTTCCTCGATTTATTTATTTTTTAGTTGCTCATGCCTTATTTAAATGGCATTATTTAGGTCTGTATGCAGAAGATAACTAATGCAATGCACTGTCAGTTAGTTTCCTTGACCACAAAATCACAGTAAAATAAAATACTGCTGTTAGTGAAGGGACTAAGGCTTGGTGAAGGCTCTGAAGGTCTGGTTGGTCTATAGAGGCAAAATGTTGAAAATGGAAAAAAATGGCTTATGGTTATCACTTCTATATCCTGAGTAATAACATGGCTCTAGGAAGTAAATTAATTTGGTAAAAAGTGGTTTTGGCTGTATGTCAAAGTAGGCTTGTTCCATGTGGCTCAGGTAGATGTCTGGAGAAAACAACAAAATAGTAAGAAAACACTGGAGGAGGCTTGGATTGTAATCCTGTTTGAATGGAAATACTCTAGGTTAAGCAATATGCAGAAAAAGTGGGGGAAAATATAAACTTTTTTTTTTTCATAATCAAAAATTTGAAGTAGATATGAAGGCTTGTTCAATGCCCTGCAAATGCAGGCTTGGTATTTACTATTTAACCAGTAAAAAGAGTATTGTAGGTTGCTTATGTTTGTTTTTATAGTCTCTGGATACCAGATCTTTTTATTTCTTGACAAAGGAAAGATGTGTGCTTTGCTTCATTACTTACTGGCCTAATAATGTTTATTTGTCTTTTTTATTTATTGTGACCACACCTTTACAGAAGGCAAATTAAGTATTTTATATTTGTACCTTGAACAATTTGATGCAAATCTGCATTAGTAATTTTAATTCTTTTAATAAAAAAATAGGGGTTTTTTTCTGTACTTTTAAATATTACTGGCAGTAGTAGTGTTAAGTCTGTATACCTCAGAAGAATACTGTCACCTCTACAGTGTGTTAATTTCTTTCCCATTAAAAGCTCAAGAGTACTGGTTTTTAATTTGATATCATGTTAGTCTCCAATGTTAGAATTTGTGGGATTGTATTGACTAGACATCTGATTGTGTGTGGGAACCAAGTTGGTTTGTAACAAAAGCACACTGAGATCCTGACCCTTGCCAGTAGTTAATCTAGGATGCTATCCTGCGCAGGGGAGGTCTGTCCTAAATTATGAATTGTTTGAATGAAGTGTCATCACACCAATTTTTTCTTTTGCAAATTTGAATGATTGCTTTACATAGAAATGCTATACAAATATCTGTGCAGTACCAGCCATCTTTCCTTAAGTACACTTAACTCTTAAAAAAATAATAACTATAGACCAAGACAGAAGTTCACTTCAAAATAGTGGGAAAAAATGGGTTGTTTTCATAATTTCTAGCACTTTATTAAAATAAATTTATAGCAGTAGAATTTCCATTAGGGATTTAGAAAAATTTTTTTCATTCATATGCTAACTATATATAGAGAATAAAAATAAATGTGACTTAAGGTTGAGAAAGGCATAATGATGAAAGTCAGTAGCTTAAACATTGTTTTAAGTTAGAGTGGAGCCTTGTAAAAAAGACACTAAAATCCCTAACTTTCCATTACAGCTTTAGATGGCATACATTTTTGTTTGTATTGACTGGTCACTTAATTTTAATTTTCATAAACTTGGTTCAAGTGTAAAACTGGATTATAGTAGTTTACAATGCTCACATAACCCACTGAGACTCCTTATTACCTATTTGTATCTCAAATTTTGATAGTTTTTGATAAGGAAAAAGTAGTGTTAGTTGTATAAACACTTTGACTTTCACCTTTTGGTAAGAATATTCTGTCTTTTAAGAATCTGAACAAGGACTTTCTTTTGTCAGACTAGCCTTAAGTCAGAGACTTGGGGTCATTTTTCTACCCCTTTTTTAGCCTTTTTTTCCTCACAGTGTAGAGAAGAGGCTTATTTAATTTAAGAGATTATTAGGACATAATATGTTGTATAATGACACACAATTAGGAAAACCAATTGTCAATTTATGCAGCAAACTGAAATGTATTAAACTATGACAATATACAGTTGTCAGCAGAATGAGTTTTTTTTTTCTGTAATGATAGTTGGTTGTAACATGTATTCATGGTTAAGTTTTGTGATCTTGTGTAGTATTTATGATCACAAATTAGACTAACAGCTGTTGTCTTTTTTTTAAAGACATGTGAGCTTTTCTTTCTTGCTGATTGCACCAGAGTTGAGATTAGTCGAAGAAAACGGGCCAGAGAACTTGGCTGCATTTAAAACAAGGAAGAATACAAATTCACAATTCTGTAATAGAAATAGTTCTCTTTCCCCTCCCTCCCCCTCCCCCTCCCCCTTCCCTTCCCTTTCTTTTTCCTTTCTTCCCTCTCCCCCTTTTTCCCCCTTCTCCTTTCATTTCCTTTGAAGGATAACTCTTTAACAGTTCTATTAACTATAAAAAAAATAAATGGCAGATTTCTGTATGGATATTTTCTTGACTTGAGAAGGGAAGTGTATACACCATGTACCTTTATTAAAGCCTCGCACCTTACTACTCAGAGAGAAAAGAATAATGTCACTTAAGTAAGTGAAAGATTCAAGAAAGATGCCTGTGTTTTTATAATCATATGTAGAACATAATATGAACAAACCGAAATGTGTGAACTAGGCAGTTCAATAGAAAAATATTTTTCTTATTACGGGAGGAAAAATCTGAAAAAAAGTCAATAACATGTGTACTTTCTTTTATGATGTATTCAGAAAAAACCCTTTTGGCTCTTCTGGTTCTCCAAAAGTAGTTGTTTTTCTTCTTTGAAGGAAAGGCAGAAAAAAACCCTGAACAATGAGGAAACTGATTTTCAGGCATATTCTATAGCAATAATGTATTGTATACGTTGAAATCTGTTAGAGCTTTATTTCAGACACTTAGAAGCCTTGTGAGGGGTGAGGAAGAAAGCTGACTCTGTAGATGAGTCAGATTGCCTCTTTATGGAAATTTCCATGTTACTTTATTTATGTGTTTTACAAGTTAGCTGGAGGAGGCGAAGTCTAAGAAGGGCTTTAAATACAGAAAACAGCAATTTTTATGAAAAGATGAGTTGTATGTATTTAGTATGTTGCTAGAAAATACTAATTAGTTGGAATCAGACTACCGCAGAAGCTTATGCTTGAAGCTCTTTCAAGAACATCAGATCAGGTTTATCTTGTTCGGAGTTAACACTTTTTAAAGTCTTTGCAGCTGCGTGTCTGTTACAGACATCTCTATCTGCCCCAGGTGGATATTGTAAATGGCAGCTGTTGCTTTTTTAAGTACAGATGGGTGATCCAACTTCTTCACCATAAGAAATTTTTCAGTTACTCAATGCTTTTTGTAAATTACCTGGTTTTTTTATAAATTTTTGCATCATCCTCTGCTGTCCTTTGGTGGCTGGTTAGCTGTCTGAGACTTGTATGAACAAAAATGCTGACCAGGTAGGCCACTGTATGGTTAGATGCTGGCCAGCATCAGCTGCTACCAAAATCCTGAAGCTCACTGATTCAGTAGTCTGGCCGGGTTCTGCACAGCACGAGCACACCATCTTTGTCTTACAAAGACTGTAGAAATTTCAGTCTGCAAAGGTGGAACAGAACTGAATGCCCGCAGAATAAAAAAAAAAAACAACAACAAAAACCCCACCAAAAAACAAACAAACAAAAGTGGCAATGCTGGACTATATTTTTATAATTAAATACATGTAAATGTAATATCTAAGTATTATTTTAAAATTGTGTAAGTATTATTGTATAAGTATTATTGATTGCAAATTACTGTCTGTATGACAGATACAATAAGTAATCTTGCCTAAGTGAACACATACAGAAGCAGAGATGTGAATCTTGTACGTTGTGCTTCTATATATTTCTAACTTAAAAAAGTTTACACACTCAGAAGTTTTAAGAGCCGACCCTACTGAAGCAACTTAATTAATGGGTTTTTTTTAAGCTTCTTGCAAATTGGAAGTTACTTGGAATTTGCTGAAAGTTGTTCTATCCATTCTTATCACTTTCTGATCAGAAATGCAATAACATGTTAAAACAAAATAGTGTTGGAAAGTGTTTCAAAAAGGATGTAGTAGTCTGTTACAAACACCCTGTTGACTAAACATGGTCTAGTTACTGAAGATTATTACTATGGTTAATTCCATTTTTGTTAGATCTGGTATAGACAAGGATGTATGTAATCTCTTGAAATAAAACAAACAATGCAACAGCGGTACAAACTACTGTAACTAGTAGTAACCTCTCTCGAGGGTATGGTGAGACAGAAGAATGAAATGGAGACCCTGCTGTGAAACATTACACTTCTGAGGACAGAAAAAAAAATTAAGAGGTTTCTCTCCCTTGTAATGGATTGCCTCTCCTTGTATACAGATAAATTAAAATAATCCTTCAGCATAAATTGCAGAAAAAACTCCAAACATCTAATGAAATGTGATCAAATAATATCATAGAAGTTGTCTGATGTGAAAACACAAACGGAATGTAAAAATATTTCAAAACTCCAGGTAGCTTATTTTTACATTTGTATATTTATATAATTAAATCTGGAACCTTTTTAGGAGAGATATATCCTCAAGTATCCTGTTTAAAAACCTGCCATTTGCCATTAAGCAAGCCAAATATACATCACTTTATGGGTCTAGAAGAGTAATAGGGTGCTGTGACTTGAAAAGTCATGAAGAAACTGTGTAGTATATTGTAATAGGAATTCATAATAAATTTTTTTGATAAATCTTACCACTGTGATCCTGCTCAAGGCTAGATAGTTCTGTCATCTGATGATAAAAGTCTA
Source organism: Actenoides lindsayi (assembly GCA_025331215.1). Lineage (NCBI taxonomy): Eukaryota > Metazoa > Chordata > Aves > Coraciiformes > Alcedinidae > Actenoides > Actenoides lindsayi. The sequence goes on from WTSP01020508.1 coordinate 16,745, forward strand.
GAGATGACTTCCACAATGGTGTTTTGCTCCTTGGTGACAATATTAGGTCTCTACCAACTCTTGAGACAAATCTGTGTGACAAGGCTTGTGTTGTAGTTCTGTTTTGCAGTGGGTTTTTTGAAGCTCTGGACTAGATTCAGTTATCATGGTGTGTTTTTTTTAATTACTGTCAGTACAGTGAAAGGAAACAACTGAGTGTACTTAATTCAATGTCCTTCTGAAATTGTTTTGTGAAACTTGATTCTGGAAGCTGCTTAATTAGTTTTCCTTCTAAAATAATTTTCCATTTGGCAGTGAATTAAGAGCATATATACAAAGCAAACAAAAGCTGTCTCTCTCAAATCATTCAGGTTGCTTTGTCAAGTACTTAGATCTTGAAGCACTTTGTGTTAAAATAGAATTTCTAATTATAGACTTGCATGTAGGTGTTCTTTCAATGGATAAATATAAAATTTTGCTTTAAAGGATTTTCCCAAAATCATAAACAAGTGGAGTATTCATTTCTGTACAGTAGCATGTATTGACCTTGATAAGGTGGCAAATCATGTCTCTCTAAAACACATCACAAATGACAACAATCCTATGAATGGGACAGTGTGATGAATAATTAATTCTTTTTTCTAATGCATATTTCTAATCGTTATGAATGTGTTCTGTAGCCTGTAAGACCAGAGTTTAATAACATAACTACATACCGTGGTCTACATTTTATACAAAAGGGAGAAAATAATGGGTAAAGTAGGCTTGTACTTGGTGTCAGGATGTGTGTGAAGTCAGAGGTCTGTTCTGAATTGACAGCATGCTTGATAGTTTTATAATTTTTTAGTTCATTGCTTGGGATTTCTTCCCGCTCCACTGACATGTTATGACATGAACTTTCTCATACAATTTATTTTGAAAGCCCATAAATTATTGTTACTGAAACTTTAATAAAAGAAATAAAGGAGTAGAAGGAGAGGCAAAATGTGGCATGGGACATTTTAGTGACACTGTTATCCACACTGAAGTTTGATAGTGCACTATTTCAAAAATTGCTGTTGATGCAGTAGTATATACTAATATGGTGGCCCAAAGGGGTATTAGGAAATGGCACTGCACTGTAAGAAAACTTTATAATGAAAAAACAGAATACTCTGAATGTAATTTATACAGCAGTCGTAGATCTTAACTGTACAGAACTACATACAATGGATAGTGAATTCCAGAGCAGAAGTTAAAAGTACAGGATAAGAAAACTTTTTTAAAAAAAGTTGCAAGTGCAGCATGTGGAGGTGTGTCTGTGCTGGAGGGACCTAGTTCCTTGTGTAGCTAGCGCAGTTAGCAAGTGGCATGTGGCTCTGTGCTTTTTGTGTGAGAGAGACCTTGCTCTGATCAATACTACCTAGCCAGCTTCACAGAGCACACTGATGAACATGTAGTGACTTCCTCGGGCAGGTTCAATCAGCTGAGGTTTCTTCTGACTTGATTATCCAGAAGACAGCTTTGAGGTAGGTAGAGGAAAGCCATCTGTTGAGTGCTTGTTCCGATCTAGTGTGAACACAGCCAAAACTTTGGATGACTATTAGAAGGTAGTGCCTGATGATACTTTGTGCTTGATGCCACCTGATAAGGTTTGAGTAACTTAAAAGCGCATTTGTGCAGGAAAGTGTTCCTACTTCCCATCTATTTAGTGTATCTAGCCTTTAATGATGTTTGAAATGGGAGAAATTTAGACCTATCAGCCCTGTTTTGTGGACCATCGGTTATTTTGCGGTCAACTGCATTTTTAAATAAAGTAAAGTGTAGTATTATCTAAGTATATCCTTTTAATTGCCTGTTCATTTGTCATGTGATGAATCTGCACATCATCTTTTTCTTGGCTTAGAGCTTTCAAAACCATCATAGCTTTGACAGGTTGATAAATGTAAAATTACTATTATGGAAGTATAACAGGCAATCCTTATTGTCAGTGTAAAATGCAGTGCTACAGTTCTCTACATCTCAAAAATACCTGACTACATTCTGCTTTGTCATTTCTGTTTGCATTCAGTTCTACGGAGAAGCACTTCAGATAATGCTTTTTAGGTTAAAAAAGTATTGGTTATGACAGTATTCTCAAAAGGCTGGAACCATCCCTTCAAAAAACACCTATCTTCAGACGTACAAGTTAATTTTATTTAATTTCAGAGTCCTGTCTCTGTTCAACCTGGAACTACAGATCGATAACTTTTTCAGTAAGGTTATAAGAGAAGCATTATTCAGAAGAGTTCCAACAAGACAGGAAACTGCTGGAGAGGCTATGGCAAAGGGCTATGAAGATGATTAGGGGACTAGCATGTCTCTCTCATGAGGAAAGGATGAGTAAGGGTGTTGGCTCTTTTTAGCCTGGAGAAGACTGAAGGGGAATCCTAACAACGCTTGTAAGTACTTAAAGGGTGGGTGTCAGGATGATGAGACCAGTCTTTTTTCAGTGGTGCCTAATGACAGGACAAAGGTAACAGACACAAATGTGAACATAGGAAGTTCCATCTAATTATGATGAGGAACTTGTTTACTCTGAGGTTGACAGAGCACTGTAACAGGCTGCCCAGAGAGGTGGTGGAGTCTCTGTCTCTGGAAGCATTCAAAACCCGCCTGGATGCATTCCTGTATGACCTTCTGTAGGTGAACCTGCCTTGGTAGGGGGGTTGGACTAAATGATCTCCACAGGTCACTTCCAGCCCCCTTTCATTCTCTGATTCTGTGATTCTGTGAAGATAAAAATACAGTCTCCCATCATCTTGCTTGTGAGGTAATTTTAAAGTTAGTTGGTGAGGTTAGAGGGGTTTTTTTGTCCTGCTTCTAAGAGGTACTCTAAGCAACTATTAAAAACATGCAATGCAAAAGAAAATTGTTGTTAATGCTTTTTTATGGAGGAATATACAATGACTCTTCCCCCTGGCCGATGTGACATGCACTGTAGTGTTAAAACAAGTCAGAACAGAGAGCCAGACTTAAGGTATTTTTAAGGAGTTAACAGCTTCTGTGTTATATGGATATATATGTTATATGGATAACTAGGCATTGCAGCTGAATTTCTTGCTTTGGTTGTCTTTGCACTGCATTACTAAAATGAGTTAAGAAAGTATTACAGGCTAACACTACTGCCTGACAGTGAAAAGGCTTATGAATCTTTTCAGCTGTGGTCTTATTGTTTTGAGTAGCCTTAAATATGTATTTGTAATTTAAAAAAAAACCAAAAAACCCAACCAAAAAAAAACCACCACCAAAAAAAACCCCAAAACCAACCAACCAACCAAAACCCAAAAAACCACCAATAACTCTTTGCTGAAATGAAATCACTACATTTTAAAACTGTGCGCTTTAGCACACAATATTGAAGACACTTATCTCTGTGCCTAAGCATGCATATTTAAGGTTTACAGTCCCCTATGTTTTTGTTTACTAAGCCAGAGAATGGTGATCATCCCTGGAATATTTGCATGTTCTTGTGACAAGGCAATATGTCTGTTTTATTACTCTACATACTCTTTTCCTTTCTTACTCTTTTCATGCTCTCACCACAATGTAGATTTATAAAGGATTGGTTTTGATACATTTAAAAATTTTAATTTTTTTTAAGGCTGCTTGCACAAAACCAAGCTACTTTACCACAGAATCATGGAACGGTTTGGGTAGAAAGGGACATCCAAAGATCATCCTGTCCAACCACCCTGCATTTAGAAAGGACATCATCAACTACATTAAGTTGCTCAGAGACTAGTCCAACATGACCTTGAATGTTGTCATGGGCTTCTACCACCTCTCTGGGAAACCTGTTCCAGTGTTTCACCACTCTCACTGTAAAAAAGTTCTTCCTTACATCTGGTCTAAATTTGCCCTCTTTTAATTTAAAACCACTACCCCTAGCCCTGCAGGTTCTGCTAAAAAGTCTGCCCCCATCTTTCTTATAGGCCCTCTTTAAGGACTGAAAGGCCACAAGAACGTCTCCCCAGTGCCTTCTCTTCTCCAGGCTGAACAACCACAACTTTCTCAGCTTTTCCTCATAGGAGAGATACTCCAGCACTCTGATGATGTTTGTGGCCTCCTCTGGACCTGCTCCAACAGATCCAAGTTTTTCTTGTCCTGAGGGGCTTCAGAGCTGGACACATTGCTTCAGTTGGGGTCCCACCAAAGCAGAGTAGAGCAGCAGAATCACCTGCCCCAGCCTTCTGGCCACACTTCTTTTGATGCAGCCCAGGATATGATTGCCTTTCTGGCTAGCAAGTGCACATTGCCAGCTCATGTCCAGCTTTTCATCCAACAGTGCCCCCAAGTCCTTCTCTACAGGGCTGCCCTTGATCCCTTCATGTCCCAGCCTGTAATGATATCAGGGATTTCCCTGACCCAGGTTGCAGCACCTTGTGCGTGGCCTTGGCGAAACTCATGTGGTTCACAGGGGCCCACTCCTCAAGCTGGTCCAGGTCCCTCTGGATGGCATGCTGTCCCTCAGGCCCGTCAACCGCACCACTTGGCTTGATGCTTCTCTGCAAACTTGCCGAGAGTGCACTCGATCAGGCTGTGTCACCAATAAAGATTTTAAACATTACTGGTCCCAGTACAGGCCCCTGAGGGAAACCACTTGTCACACATCTCCGTGTGGACATAAAGCTATTGACCACCACCCTCGGGATATGACCCGAACAAGTCCAACTGAACAAGTCCATTCATCAACTCCACATCTCTCCAGTTTGGAGAGAAGGATGCTGTGGGGGACTGAGTCCAAGGCCTTACAGAAGTCCAGACAGATTACATCCATTGTTCTTCCCTTGTCCACTGATGTAGTCACTCCATCAGTGAAGACCACTTTGTTGCCTTTGTTGAAGCCCTGTTGACTGTCTTGGATCACATCCTTGTTCTCCATGTGCCTTAACATAGCTTCTAGGAAGATCTGTTCCACGATCTTTCCAGGCACAGAGGTGAGGCTGACAGGTTGGTAGTTCCCCAGGGTAATCCTTTTTACCAAATGGGCACAATGTTACCCTTTTTCCAGTCACCAGGGACTTCACCTGACTACCGGGACTTTTCAAATACCATGGATAGTGGAGGGTTTGCATCTACATCAATCAATGCCCTCAGGACTCTGGGATGCATCTTGTCAGGTCCCATAAACTTAGGTACATTCAGGTTCTTCAAGTGGTCATGAACCTGATCTTCTCTTACAGTGGGAGGAACTTTGTTGCCCCAGTCCCCATCTTGTGGTCCATCCACTCAAGAGGTGTGGGAAGAGAGGTTGCTTTATTTGACCTTCCTTTTCTGGCTGACATACCTGTTAGAAGCCCTTCTTACTACTTTTTGCATCCCTTGCTAAGTGCTGCTTCAGGTGTGCCTTGGCCTTCCTGACCTCATCCCTATAGAAGAAGGCAGCATCCCTATGCTCATCCCAGGATACCTGTCCCTGCTCCTACTGCCTGTGCAGTTCCTTCTTGCCCTTCACTTTGACCAACAGGTCTCCACTCAGCCATGCCAGACTTTTTCTTCTTTGCCTGATTTCTCACCCCTGGGAAGCAAGAGCTCTTACAGTCTATGAAAAGCATCCTTAAAGATCTGCCAGCTCTGTTCTGCTCCCTTGTCCCTGAGTGCAGGGGTCCTATTGACTTACTCCTTGAGGAGCTGGATGTTTGCTTTCCTAAAATTCAGGGTCCTGACTTTACTCCTCACCTGACCCATATCCTTCAGGACTGCTAACTCCACCAGAGCCTCCACTGGATGTCACCACCGCACGAGCTCACTTGTGTTGGTGACCATGAGGTCCAGTATCACATCCCCTCTGGTAGGGCTGTCTTATTATCTGTCTGTAGAAGTTAGCCTCCATGCATTCCAAGAGTACCTTGGATAGCCTACAAATCACCATGGTACTTTTACAGCAGATGTCAGGGCAGTTGAAGTCCCCCAATAGGACAAAAGTGTTTGAGCCTTTGGTTCTGAGGGGTTTATTTCCACATTGATTATTTAATTTTTTTTAATTAATCAAAATCTAAAATTAATGTGTTGACATTACTAGCATAATGTTACTTATCAAGATAACACAAGGGTTGATTCTTTCATGTTTGAAGTAACTGATGATCCCTTATGCTCAGCTCTAACTTTTAATTGTTCTCTGTTTTCTGTTATCTGTCTGGGTGTTCAAATAAAACAGCTGCTTAATTAAAAAAATTGTGGGGAACTTGCAGAGTTCTGTATCTGTTATCTCCTGACAAAAGCATGAATAAAGTAGGCTTGTACAGCTTAGAGAAAACAATCCAAATATTTTTGTGCACTTCATATGTAGTCTATTTGTGTATCTGAATGTCCAGAACCTGAGGCAACCATTTAATTAGTGCAATTCATCCCATCATTTTGAAATGAAGGAAGCAAGAAACCAGACTGCAGAATCTGAAGGATAAAATAATCTTAAACCAAGAAGTTGTAACAGGAAAATTAAATAAACTAAATACCTCTTTCTTATGAACAAGTATTTAGCCATTTTTTTTTAAATTTTTTTTTTTCATATATGTGGTGGCTCTTACCACAGATAAATGATCTTGCATCAGGGTTTCTAAGTGCTTCTACTGAAAAGTAAAATAAATAAATCTTTGTAATGTGCTTCCATATTGTAAGCAGATCTGGAAATACTTTCTTTCATTATTTAAGACCTTGTGGACAAGAATACTTTTTTAATATTTTGTTGATTTATAAGAGTACTTTACTATCTAAAGATAAGCCTAATGTTACCTACATGTCTGTATCTGTTGATACCTAAGTAGTATAAGTCTTGTCCTAGGTCTGTATCTCTTAGCTGCACTGAAGTCAAGACACTCAGGCTATTTCACTGACTTCTTAAGGAATTTCTTTGAAGTAAGTATAATTAAGACAATCCCAGCTTCTTTGCTGCAGAGGAGTTGTTGTTTTTTTTTCCTATGGCATCTCCTCTAATTTTTGTGTCATCTTGTTATTACAGAAAGCTAAGATGACAACAGTGCATTACACTGATTAGATTCTTCTGCTAGAACAGGCTGACTCACCTTTATTTTTGGCAAGACAAAAACTATCATATTGAACTGGAAGGATGTTTTCTGATGTCACTTTTGTAGAACCTCTTGCATATCTGTACTGTTTGAATATGTGATTTCTTGGGACAAGCACTGCAGAATCCTTTCTGGTTCTTCCACAAACTCTTCTCACATTTAGATTTTCTGGGCATCTAATTTTTTAAACAATATTTTTTTGCAGAAAATGAATCATGAATGATGAAATGAATCATGGTGCTCTCTGAGAAATTCTCATCTTTGGCTTTCCCACATTACGGAGACAGTGTTGGAAAGCATTCCCGGTGATGGGTTGCTCTTTGGTCATGAAAAACACGTGTGCTGGAAAGCATCAAGGTGTGTATTGGAGGCTACAGTGGTGGATAATTAGGGGCTGCAACCTCTCTGTGTCATTGTGTTGGTCAAGGGGGGATCAGCTGTAACCGTCGGATGCTTGTGGTTTGGCGGTCTTGTCTCCCAAGAGACCGTCGGCAGCACTGTGTGTCAAGATGAGCTTAGTGGGGCTGGTTCCCAAGAAGCTCTTGCCGATGTTGTCTCCTGAGATGAACTCATTGGGGTTGAGTGCTGGGAAGTGCTGGATGTGGGAGCATGCTGCGAGGTAGTGTTGGAAGGCCTCAGGATTGTGTCCTGTCCTTGCAGGCCCTCTTCTGTCAGCAAAGGTGTGGTTGATTGTGGGTCACCTGTGCAGGTTGTAGCACTGTTGCAGCTGCTGCTGGCCCTCTCCATGGCAATCCTCCTGCACAGGCAGGTGGGCAGGTTGGCCACATACTTTTTGTAGTCGTTCCCTTGCACCCAGTGCAGAAGCTGCTCCAAAGGCTGTGTGCAAAGTGGACAGGCATCTCTCCTCCTTTCCCACCTCCAAATATGGACAAAGCAGAAGCTGTGCTTGCAGAAGGCCAAGTAGGCTGAGTTTTTGATGTCTCCCAGGCAGATGAGGCACTGGGAATGGTCTGCTGCTTCTACCAGCCCTGATTGGGGTGGCTGGCTCATTCCACTGTTCCTCGCAGCAGAGCTTCTCTCCTCCATGACTTTCTTGGTGCCTGATGCTGTGTCCTGCTAAGAGAAACATGTTGGAGGTGGTCTGGCAGGGGCGTCACTCAGTCATACTCATATACTAGTGCAGGATGCATGGGTAGCAGAACCTCTGGAGGCATGGCATTAAAAAGCTGGCCTCCTCCCGGCTGTCTAGGCATATAGGACAGTGGTTGTCCAGCTCCATGGCTATGCTCTCCACATGCATTGGTGTGCTGGACAGAGCTGGTAATGTCGAGCTGCTACTTCTCAGTAGTGCTGCAGCGAGTGTTGTGCAAGATACAGAAGAGAGGCCATGGTCATTTCTTGGGCCCAGGAGCACTGGAAGAAATGCCCAGGTTCCTCAAGAATGAAACTCTCCCAGCTCCCCAGAGTGAGATGTCTCTGCCCAGCTCACATCTGCTGTTGCAGGCATGCTTCTTGGGTGTCCAGCTGCCTGAACCTCTGGAGGCATGACATAACAAAGCTGGCCTCCTCTCAGCTGCCTAGGCATATGGGACAGTGGTTGCCCAGATCCATGGCTGTTCTCTCCATGTGCTGTGGTGCGCTAGATGGAATTGGCAATGTCGAGCACTCCATTAGAGCTGAGCTGCAGGGAGGGAGGGACAGGAGGGATGGAGAGAAGGAGGGGAAGCCCTTGTCTTCTCCTGACCTTCCCACTGCTTAAGCTGGATTGACAGATTTCTAGTGTGAACTCCGTTAAGCTCTCAGATGGCTGTTAGAGCCCTCATGCTATTACCTGGTCACCAGCAGATTAGCACAGGGTAGCTGCAATATGTTGTCAGGGAAGGTGGAGGAACTAGCTGAGAGTCTTCACTGCTGCCAGTGACCATCATACCCACCTCATGCCCACAGCCCTGGAACAGGTGCCAATGGGACCTGTAGAACCATGGAGCCAGGCAGAGATTAGCCCTGAAGGGCTGCTTTTGCACAGTGTCCAGAGTTGCTTTTCTCCCCCAGACTAAAGCTTGTTGAGCAAACTGCACTTGCCGATGGAGCCTCCACACCTTCTGCGTTCACTGGATGCCTGGACAAAGTAAGTGGGTACAGAAACGGTGACTGCTGAAAAGTAGTGAGTTCAGGGACTGTCACAGCTATTCCATGGTGAGATTACAGGGGTGTCGAGTGTTGCCCATGACTGCTGCTGAGCCAGGAAAGCAGACACTCCAAAGGAAGAAAGCTTGCTCCACAGGATGCTTGCCACCTTCTTGTGGCCTGTCAGGTGGGTTTTAAGCTCAGGCCTGCCAGGTCCTCTGACAAGAGGCTGGAACCCCAATCACAAAAGCCCAACAATGGGCAGCCCCACAGTGCAGGGGTGGAGTGAGACCTGGTTAGCTCTTTGGTGCCAGCAGAGTACCCCAGCTCATATCCTGTCAGGTTCCACCAGGGGAGAAGGTTGTGTCTCATATTGCCAGAGGACAACAGGGATCCTGTCTTTGGGTGCCACTGGAAACAGCCTGGCTCTGACATCTTTGCATTCTCTCTTCAAATACCTTTACAGCTTGATGAGATATGCCCTGAGCTTTCTCTTATCCAGGCTTGGCAGTGTGAGCTCTCTTCCTCCTCCAGGAGATGGTCTGGTCACTTCCTCAGCAACAAAAGTACTGAACAGTACTGCTCCCAGCATGAAGCCCTGTGGGACAGCACTTGTTACTATCTCCATTTAGATATTGAGCCATTCACTTCAACCCCTTCAACGCCTCCTACCAGCCAGTTCTGTATCCATGGAATAGCCCATCTATCAAATGCATACCTCTCCAGTTTATTGGCAAGGATGTTGTGTGGAACTGCATAAAAGACCTTACAGAAATCCAGTAGATTACATCACTTGCTCTTGCCTTATTCACCAATGCAGTCAGTTCATTGTAGAAGGCCACCAGATCAGCCAGGCATCATTTTCTATTACTGAAGTCAAGGTGGCTCTCTCTAATCACATCCCTGTCTTGCATGTGCCTTGACATAGATTGCAGGAGAATTTGTTCCATGATCATGCTAGGAGTAGTAAGTTTCTAGGGTCCTCATTTTTACCCTTTTTAAAAATGGGCACAATGTTTCCCTTTTTCCAGTCACCAGGGACTTCATCTGACTGCCAGAGCTTTTCAAATATGCTTGAGAGTGGCTTGGTAACTACATCAGCCATTTTTAGTCAAGAACCTGTGATGCATCCTATTGGTGCCCATGGACTTGTGTATGTTTGAATTCCTCAGATGGTCTCAAACCTCATTTTATACAATGAGGGAGTTCATTCCCCCAGTCCCTACCTGAAGATTCAGGGACTCGAGAATATGGGAAGAACATTTACGAGGGAAGACTGAGGGGTTTGCTCTGTACTTGTGGGTTCCTGCTTTCTCTTTCCTCTTCTTTTCTTCCCTACCCTTCCTAGCTAGCATATGGTAATCTGAATTGATTCAAGATGCAACTCCTCTTCATTTTTTGTTTTTCTTTCTATTGCACTCCTTCCCTGCCCCTATTAAATTTCATGAGCTGGTCTTTTCCTATAATTTCTTCCAGATGTGCTTTTGAATACAGACTCCTTTTGTTCCTGTATTGGATTGAGTAAAACATGGATCTAACTAACATGGCTGCATGCTGCTGAACACCTCACTGGCACACAGTCCTTATTTGCAGCTGAGCTACTGGCTTCTGTTATAAAACCTGGCTTTGTGGTATGTTGCAAAAATGTTACAAATACATGAATCTCAACACATGTTTTGTTGTGATATCAAGTAACAGATTGGAACTAGAGGTTCTTAATGCATTAGAATTTTAAGAATAAATTTTGACAGATTCCCTCCCCCAGTGAAAAATGTTAAACTGTCTGTTGGTCATTTTTGTGGTTCACAGCAGAGTATTTTCTGAAATATATCAGTATTGTTGACATTGGCACAGTCCTGTGTATCTTCAAAGCAAGTCTTCATATTATAGAATTAGCTATAATTTCTTGAATGTTGCTGATAATAAATAACTGAATTAGATATAAACTATCTCTTGAGAGATATCTTACTGAATTTATTAACAGATGCCATTTTATATTTGCTTTCTGCTAGTCTTCAGTTGATGTAAAATCCTTCTATTTCCTAGGAAAAGCCAGATGTATTTGGAGTTTCTTAGCAAAAGGGTGTTGTCATTAAGACAGAATTACAGTAGAGACCTCTAAGCCTTTATCTGTATCTCATTAACTGGCTTATGATTTTCTAGAGTGGCTATTTATTATACACAATTTAGTATGTTGTCAAGGCATTTATCCTGAAATATTTGTTGGACACTTCTGGTAGTTGGAAAGCAGAAAACAGAGTTTGGGATTAATATAACCTGGTAAAAAAAAAAAAAAAAATCCCTCTTAATGTGAAATCCTGCCCAAGCTGTAAGCAATGCTGACATGCTGTTTAAAGTGCCACGGTTAAATGTTACTGTGTTGTAAAGGCAGGCAGTTCAGGATATAATAACACATTTTATGAAGATGTGTCAATGTGTATGCTGTGCCTTGTTAACCACATAATTTATGAGAAATTTTCTGGTTTGTACTTGCTGTGGTTATATAGTTAAATGTCGTTATGATTGCATGCTTTAAAAAGGAAACAAGGTGTGTTTTCAAAAAGCTAATAATAAAATCACTGAAAAATAAAATGGTATTTGACTGAAGTTTAGACAAACTATGTGTTAAAGACAGTTTTTCCTTGTGTGGTGAAGTATAGGATGATGGAATCACCACACTCTAGAAATCTCTTGAAAGGCTCAAAACTTAAGGTTGCAGGACGTAAGGAGAAATTGGCAAAAGATGTAAAGCAGGGGCAAAGGTACCTTGTTACTGATCAGAAGCACTGCCAAAAAATTTGCATGCTTAAGGACTTTATGTGCTAATTCTGTCCCGCTCAATGTGTTTGAGGAAAGATTGGATGACATGATACAAAGTGGTCTGCAATAATAATACAGAGAGAATGAATTAGTTTAAATTGCAGGTAAACTAGGTTTTTTGAGAAGACTAATGACAAATGATTGTGGTCTACTAAAAAGTAGTAGAATCCTAACTAGTTATGTTCTGACACAAGAAATTAGGGAGTTCACTAAATAATGGATGACATTCTACTTCTGACCTTGAAAGAACATTTGCTGATGTTTTTGTTAGAGTTGCTATTGTACTAGGCAGAAAAATGGGAAAAGTAAAAGAACTAAAATAGTAGTAGAAGATAGGACACTCCTCCCTCTCCCTTCTGACTTTTTTTTTTTCAAATGAAGTGAGAGGTGAAGGGAGGAGCGCTTGTTCCTTCTTCATTTCC